>JAGVSP010004797.1:27500-42606 GCA_022494985.1 Micrasema minimum
AATCAAATCAATTATTGTATTATTATTATGGATCGTCTCCGACTGAGTCACCTTCTCTGCATTTGTAGCACTAATGTTTTAGTAAAATATAACTGAGGATGGGACTTTTAAAGGTGCTAAGTGGGTGCTAAGGCTAAATTGGCAGTGCATAATGGAGTTCTGGTACCAACCCTTATGTATGGAAGCGAAGCATGGAGTAGGAAAAATAAGATGAAAGTAGATTGAATGCAGTTGAAATGCGATCTCTCAGGCGAATGTATGGTAAAACTATGTATGATAGGTGCACTTATGTTGAAATTAGAGCAGAATGCAAGGCTGAGATAAGCATTATCGACAAAATATAAGAAAGGTCTTTTACGTTGGTTCGGTCATGTAGACGAATGGATGATGAAAAGACGGCTTAAAAAATATATGATGCGACTGTGCCTGGATGTAGAAGTCGAGGAAGGCCGAGAAAGACATGGCATGATCAAGTAAAACAAGTGCATGAAAGTGGCATGTAAGAAGTCGGAATAATCGACGTGCGTGCATGAGAAGATGTATGAATGTGGAGGAAGCAAGAGAAGTATGCCAGGACAGAGTGTGTGGCGTTCTATCCTCTGTGCCTACCCCTACGGGGAAATGGCGTGATGGTTAGTTAGTTAGTTAGTTAAATAAGTGATTCGCACATAAAACAGAGAAAAGAAGAAAAAACTGTTTATTGAGAAAATTCAAAAACATCTGTCAATGTTTTTTTTATAATTCTTTGAATGATAATGAGTTTTATCTTTTAGTAAAAACCAGTATTAAAATAGAACATGAGAAACACATTTAAAAATTATGTTAATAGTTTTAACTGATATGGTAATTTTCCTTTCAACGTAACCAACGCGAACGGTTCAAAAGTGGATAGTACAAAAATATTACAGCAGTATCAACTTACTATCGTATGGATTCGTATAAATATTGGAGTTAAATTTTGTTTAAACATTCCAGTACAATTTTTATGTTTTTTATTACTACTCATATTTAGTTTTACATAAACAGCAACTAAAGAAGATAGAATCAACAACAATATCACGTGTCTAATAAACTAACACCAATCGATCTGAACTAATAGACAGTTGATAGTAAGAACCTCTGTAAGGAAAACATTAGTGTCACTTAGCACCTTTGTAAGGAAAACAGTAGTGTCACTTGGCACGCGTGATATGTAAACGACATAGTTTGAACTACAATTAAGGTTTAATTTATTTTTAAATATTGATCAGTTATTTTATTATGTGTAATTGAGAACAAAAACTTATTTTTCAAAATTTTCATAGTTGGCTTTGAAAGTCCCCATCCTCAGTTTGTGGAATCGAAACTGTTACAACTTTTTGGTAGCGCATTAAGCTACCTTGCACGAGATCGCGGATTCAATTCCCAACTGGGTCAATACGAAAAAATATTTATTTGAATCGGATTTTTAAATAATAATATTTCAGATATTATTGATATCTCAACAGAGACAGAGAAGCTCTGGAAACGAATGTGGGTTATCTAGGCGTTTACAGGGCTTATGACCTGTCATTGGCTGGGTTAAGTGGCCACTTGATGTATTACAACATTCCCCATTCCGCCCGTCATCTGACAACTATGTATGACAAATTCTTTGAACTTGTATATATATCTAAGTTTGTACAGAATAATCCACCTGCGAGTTGTGTTTTCGACAGATTTTAAATATTTTTAATATTCTTTCCCTATAGTGACATCTATTGAGAATATAGTTAAAGCATTTTTTTTGGGCGATCTACTTTATTGGTGTAGGTAAGGTTCGAATCCGAACTTGATTACTTACTAGCAGACGTCTGAAGATGTCTCTCCAATTTTATTTTGCTTTTTATTTTAACCAGTAAATATTTATGAACAAACATTTTGAATGAATACAAATACTTGTAGACAAATTACTGGATTATACCCATGCTGGGCTGATATCAGATATTATTGATATCTCAACAGAGACAGAGAAGCTCTGGAAACGAATGTGGGTTATCTAGGCGTTTACAGGGCTTATGACCTGTCATTGGCTGGGTTAAGTGGCCACTTGATGTATTACAACATTCCCCATTCCGCCCGTCATCTGACAACCATGTATACAACCATGTAGACAACGATAATTGCTCATTTTTTTATCAACATCTCGAATTTCAATATAGCCTAGACAATTTGTGATTGAAAATAGTAATTAAGTCATGACGGAGTGGGGATTTTAACCGGAATCTCTGGCTCCAATAACCGCACTGGGCCCCCTGACGATTATTGTCACATTTTCCCCTCTCCCACACCTCTTTTTGGCGCAGCTCTTCCACAGGGAGTTGCATTCTGCAGTGTGGATGAACCTACGTTCAATGCAAGTTTGTTTACAAAACCGACGTGTAACGACGTGCATTACCCAACCAGGTGCAAATACAGACAAATACATAAGTTTAAAATTACAAACAATAAGTAGTGTAGTGCGGTGCCCACAAGGTTTCACTTCAAGCTTCAGTGGTTCCAGCGTCCAACAGAGACCGCCAGCCATACGCCAGGAAGGAACGCGAGAGAATACGCCATCAACAGATCAGGTTAGTGGAGACTGCTTTTCCTTCCACCCCTAATCATCCTCTTTTTCATTTCTAGCCCCTATTTTCCTACCCTGACGAGTGCCCCTCGTCTAGATTTCTTCTAACTGTAAAAATATTTGTAGAAAACGTGGCTATTTTACATATTCATAACAAATTGGAATTCAACCCTGCATCGCCGCATCAACTTTTATGTTTTGATAACTAGAATTTTTTTAAATATTTGAGTCATATTTTAATAATAGTCCCTTTTATTTTAAAATTGGTAGCAAAAAAAACTTTTATTTAAATTTAACCGTGATTTTTGCTTGGCTTTTTTTACTTTTATTTGGCTTATGCAACCGAGCCCAAGAGTTTTATGAGCCTACTAGTTTTTAAGCCACTAGAGTTCCATTGGCATTAATTTTATATTACTATCCTCAGACATCAGGCAAAATAATTTTAAAGATAAAAAAAAAATACTTAAGCTATCTTTATATGGCGCAGTTTACTACAGTTTTCTGTGCAGTCTGAAAACGGTCCCGTATAAAGGTAAAACTGCATGAAAAACTGTGTGCTAGTGTCAGATTTAAGCTGACATGACAGTCAATGTTTTTTATGTAAACGTTTAAATAGACATTGGTTTATTGTATGCTTTTAAATACGTAAAAAAACAATAACATATATATACATAATTAGCTAAATATACAATTTCCTGAGAGCAAACATACGATAATAACTTACAATCGCGTTTCAAAAATACACATATTTAGCGTGTCTTTTAACAGAAGTTTGACAGACTGCACAGTTTTCTGAACAAGAAACTGTGTAGTTTTCTGAACAAGAAACTGTCTCATATAAAGTGGGCATTATACGAATTTGTGTTAAATAAAGTTAACTTATGAGTATTTGTAACGAAATTATTGCCATACTTGTGTACAATTACTACTTCGTTAAGAGATTTCCGATTGTCTTTGTACTCGACTTACAGTGATATCGGATGTGATTAAGTGAATATTTGAACTCAAGACATTCCCGTTCTATTAATCACAATCCGAATCAATTACTCGGAGTAATTTATTGCCCTACTCCCACTATGGTCCCGAAAACCCCCTTTCAATTTGCAACTAAACAAAAACAATGTGGAGACACGTCGTCGAAAGAAAAAACACACGGGTTAATATAGAACGCAGAAAAACTTGGAAGCCAGTTTAATGAAGATGAAGTTCCACCTTGCTGAGCACTTTTTTTTAATCGCTGAATTCTATTCTCTTTGTAGCGCAAGAAAGGTGAATTCAGTCGCCTAATTAGCGACGATTTTCTGCGTTTAATCTTTTCTGCCACAATTTTCTGGCCCATTGTTTTACCTTGCCTCTTATTAAATTCAAATATTAAAATTCATTATTGTTTTACTAAAGTGGGTCCGTTTATTGAATAACACGATCACTACAAATTGTCAATTATGTTCGTTTATAAATTTATTTACTTCAACTTCATTGGATGAATTATGCAATGGCCGATGTATTCATTTACGAAATACTGTCATAAAAAATTAACTGCGTACTTATTTACATGATTAATTTTATGGAATGAGTCAGAAACATTCACAAATAGTTGAGAGAATCAAATCTTAGAAAATTGAGAGACCTACATTTGCTATAGCATTAGGAACATCTGATAATTAAAAACAAATGATAACACTTTTTTTCAGTCTATATAGTATAACTTACTCTGGTAAATTGTCAAATCCTCGATATTTTGTTATCCAGATATTTTTAAGGTAAAAATAATGAAATACTGTAGTAAGGGTAAAATGATTATTTTTGAATGGATATAGATTTATATTAACTTTATTTATTAATATCTCCGTAAATAATAAAAATATAACACTGGCATATTTGTTTATCTTCAATGTAACCTTTTTACATCGGAAAAAAAATCTGATACATAAAAGAATTGTAGGTAATTACTTAAAAAATATAGTTTACCTGCATGTTTCAGACATTTCATACAAAAATCGAAGACTTTATGATTTTTCAATTCGTTTTTCAGCTTTTAAAAAAAATTAAATTAGTCATTATGACAGACGGTGATACCTACTAACTACACACTGATAAAAAAATATATGAAAAATACAATTGTAAAAGTCTTAAATCAACATTTCCCATGTTTTTTTGATTTATTTGTACATATATATAAAGTTATTCTCGCTAAACTGCTAAACCGTTTTAACGCAGGGATTTGCTGTCTATTATATTGTGGTTTTTTTAAACACACATACCCATACATTTTTTGGTATTATTAGATATTATAGGTTACATCGCCGGATGCCGTGGATCGTTCCAAACACAGTACTTTACTTTACTTAAGGGTTTAAAGTCACGTGATATGTGTTATTTTAATGCTTTATTTAATATCAGGTACAAATTAATAGTTTTTTACAAAACTGCCTCCTTTCAAACTCTGAAAACTTCGTTTATGAGTTTTTCAAAACAGCTTCTCTCAAGAAATAAGAATGTTTGTTGACTCTGTGTAGTTCCAACGTATACCATAATATACTCGTATTTCATATTACAAAATGTTGTTTGAAGTTTTGTATTCAACAACAAATAATTTATTCAACTCACATTAATTATTCTTATCAAAGGAACTTATAATTGCGGCTTATGCGGAGAAGTTTTACATTTGTTGCTAATTAATAAACAGCACAAAATACCTAAGTAATCTGAAGTGTTATTCAATACAACACGCTTTGGTTTATATCATTAAACCATATACTACTACTACTTTCCCTTATCCATAGGGCACTGCATTGGTACACCAAGTGCAATGTATCTTCACTATCTATATTAAATTTCGAGTATATAATAGCTGAAACATGTATTATTTTATTCACTTGTCTTAAGAGAAAAATCACGTTAAAATGTAATTTGAAACTTATGATTTATCTAATAAAATGGTCTGTACGTGATTAAAATAAAAACCAATTTCAGTTTAAGGATATAAAAAAAACGGATTTATTTTGTTTACCATCCCGTGATAGAGAGACAAGTGCTGTTTTGAAACGTTGTTTCTATAGGGAGAAAGAAAATATATATTTTTTTTTAAATTTATTTATTTATTTATTTATTTTTAACCACCTCAACAGGCCAGGAGGCCCAATTACAGAGGGGAACAACGTCACAAACACCCAGGCTTGAGAAAAATCAATTTTGATTTTTTGTGTTCTCACCGGGAATCGAACCCGGAACCTCCGTATCGTGAGTCTAGCGTCTTAGCCATTACGCTGCGGAGGCCGCTATAAAGTTTATTAGTTATACCTAAACAAAGTCATTTATTAAAATATTTTTATTATAGTTTATCAAGACACATAATTATTGTAGAGTGCTTCTAATATAAATTTAAATAGAATGAACAAGGTCCCTTATAAATATTGTTTTTCCGAGAGAACTAAAACTTCTTATAAAAAATCTCAAGAAATTTCATATTCCTGTTAAAAATAAAAGTTAATGTATTCCTTCTTGCTTTTGAAAAGATAAGCATTGTTTCAGGTTTTGTATACAGCCATGAACAAGCTGAAGATGCTTAATAAAAAATCGCGTAACAGACCGATAAACAACCTTTCCTTTCTTGCCGAAAACATTTAGAAGGCATTATGTTAAAACCGGAATTCGTTTTGAACCGCTAACTCGCTAAAAACAATACTCCTTACTTTTTAAAATCAAGTTTCAACGGCTTTAAATTACTCGGGTCATTTATCCCAGACTTTCTCCATAATCCGCGAACTCTTGCTTTGCATGTAAATAGAGTATTATTATTATTGCTCCAACTTTAGGAAACGGCACGAGAGGGAAAAAAAATCCGAGTATTTTTGGAATATTGCAAGAGGTTTTTTAATAAAGGTAAACATAATATCGGACTGCGCAAGAATTCTCTTTTCGGGGGAATGTACTTCTGTCTTTATTCATGCTTATGACAAACTGTAAGGAAATTTTCATTTTATTAAAGACTTATTATTTGTGGAGGTAAACTTTTTATATTAAATTTTTGTTTGGGCTGTGCGTATGAGGAAACCGCTTTCGCCAAATATTTTCTCTCGAGTTTATTCCGCAAAAAACTTATGAAACTTTTAAAATCAGCATTTTTAAATAATTACTATCAATTTTACACTTTTCTTTAGTTTTACTCACTTTTTTAGTTTTTATTTCACAATTAGTCACTTTTTATGAATAATTGTGTTGATGTTAGAAAAACTATTTTAATATGCTAACAACTATTGTAGAGAAATGTTTTTATATATCAATTACATACTACAAAATATCTAGTTCGTGAAAAAATATAGATGTTAGAAAACTTTAAGAGCAACCTTTAGTTTATCTATAAGGAATAATTTGTAATGCTTTATTATTGAATAAAATATTTCTTGGGTGTATAATTTGTAGGTAGATGAAGTTCATTTCATTAAATTACTATTGACAAACATTTATACCGGCCTTTATCTCGACAACATGCTTTTAATTATTTTCCTCGTGGATGTATTTTTGAGATTCAGTCCATCAAATCTTGTCTAACTAGTAGCTGCGATTATTATGAAATTATTTTGACGTGATAACGTCTAATAAATCGACGTGATCGAAACTGCACATACGAAAAAGCATGACTCCGAATCATGTCACGTTCCGCCTGAGCCGAGTGTGCAAGCGAGAGCGCGGAACAAGCGATTTAGAAGAGGCCATGTTCGGTTTGTGATGCATCCATCTCTCTTCTACTCCATCGGACGATAAGTCCGAGTAGAGGGGAGACAACAACAGCACACAAGCTACAAAGTGAAGGTGAAATTAACGAGTGCAAAAAAATGATAATTTATGGAAAAAAAATTGTAATTTTTAATTAACTCCTGCTTTGTTTTATACAAAATAATGATAATTCAGTAAAAATATTCAAATCAATTTATAAAAGTATGTTATTTTTATCAATGTTTTCTTATGACGTTATCACGTAAAATTATCGCCGTAAAACCGATTTTACAGACAACCAAAAGTTTTTTGATTTTACTGATTTCTACTGTCTAACCAAACATTTTACATCGTAGCCCAAAGCACAGTCAGGCTCTATACCGCTAGTTACTCGGTATAATACGCATGACATGGAGTAACAAAACTTGTAGTATAACCAGCATACTGATGAATCTACAATCATATTTGGAGTCGTGGAATGTGTAATATGACTTTTGAATCTAAGCTTAATTTTTTTTTTCTTCCTTCAAATCGTTCATTAATACCACAGATCAAGTAAAATTGCATAAGTTAAAATTAAAGTTTTTGCCCATTGTTTTCCTTATGCATAGTATTAATTTGACTACAGAGATTATATTTTATATTAATTTGTAATAATTTTTCTAAAAAAATTCAAGGTCTTACTCAATTTTCAGGAAAACTCTGGAGCAAATTAAAAATAATAATAAATAGACTTCAAATATCACGTAGGATCACTGGTTTCCAATTCTTTAAACAAGAAAAACTTTGATCTAAACTGGTTTCGAAACAATACGTGTCTTTTTTTCAAGTGATTGTATACAATTGAAAGTGTGTTTGTACACTTGGTCAGGGTCTTTTTGTTGCGTAAGGTTAAGAGATGAGAGATATGATGAAAAAATGAAGTAATTATTGATGCGACAGATTTGATGCTCTCGCTTGTTAAGGTGAAACTGAGCAGCGCTCGGCAAAATTACCGACGATAATATGCATTTATAGTGCAACCGAAAGTTAAGCCAACGTGGCTTAGGTAAGTGCTAGCACAAACTGCCAGTTTACGTACGACAGATAATAATATAATTACCCAAATCATATATCTAAAATCTCACGCTTGAGATAAAAATATAATCTCTTATGGCGTAAAAATGTTTTGCAAGGTTTTGCACTTCTAACATGTAAAAAATGAATAAAAACTGATTAACAAATGGTTTTTTTTTATATATTTTCAAGCTTTTTTTTCATCTCATTCCCAAAGCATGACTTTTTAATTACCGAGTATGTAAATTTAAAAAAGAGTTTTTTTAAACAGTAATACCTAAGTACCTTCTCATAAAAATTAAAAATCTCAAATGTAAAAGGTGATAAAATGCGAGTAAAATTTCATATTGAATTCAACTAACTTCTGATCATTTGTTATTTGCACCAAATTACATTTACCCTATCATGCCTATCATACAATATACTTTTACTTACAAGTTTCCCTGAAGAATTCACCTGATACAAGAAAGTTATTGATATTAAATTCTTCTAATACCTGAATTAATCGGTAGCAAATAACGAAAAACGAACTTACATATTCCAATGGTACCGATTTCGTGACCTTTTCCAATAGATTGAGATTTTTTTATTCAAAGTAAATTTAACTAAGTAGGTTATCGATAAGTTATTGAGTTTATTTTGTATTCTCAAAAGTCCTACAGTTCAGAATTATGTTGAACATTTTCGCCAATATTTTTACATGCCATTCCTTTAAACTTGTAAGAGGTTATTAAATTCAGACGTTTATAAATATATTGGTTTATGTATTTGATGTTATTATTTTGGGAAAAGTATAAGGGTAAAAAAAGCTGAGAGTATAATATACTACTGTACGGGCTTGTAAGTTCCCTACATTGGTGTAGAGCGGATAGCGAGAAGCAGGACAATTATGACCTTGTAAATTAATTTATTAAAATAACATATATGTGTATGTAAACTCGAAGGACCTTTTGCGTGTTAATCAAATCTGTACCAATAATTTCCACAATATAAATACAAAGTATTGACAGGAAAACCAACAGCAAAGAAAGCACTCCACTAACCTTGAAGTATCACATTGGTTCCTCGTATTGGTACAGCGATGGGTGATAGCGGTTGTAGATATAGCTTGAAGCATAGCAATCTTTATTCGTGGCTCAGGCGGTGGAATTATAATAATAAATTAGCGGGTTTATTAAATAGGAAATAGCGGGGCGACAAGGCGTGCTTGTGAGTGAGCAACAATTCTCAACTGACTTTTTACTCAACAAAATGCATCTTGCGTGTGACAATTTGTGGAACATATGAAATTCAAAATTAGTGGGTAGATACTCCGCATATTAGAGTCCTGACAACAAATAAACATCTATATATAGGAAATCACTGGTTCAGGCCCAAACAACTCTGTCAAGAATGTGCCGTGAAAAGGTCAATAAAACACAAAATGTTAGTTATTCTAAAATTACTGTATCGCCTTCAAAGTAAAATGAAATATCCAATCAGCAATACATTTTTAAACGCATTTTCCGGAATTTTCGGGATCGAGAGATATATTTCTCTTTAATTTCTTAGAGCATTATCTCAGCACCACAATGTGTGTTTGATTCACCGGTATTATATTATGGTACTTCTTCCACACTTCTACACCGTGGCGTGTTAATACGGAGCGATAGTGTTACTCCGCCTCGTTAGCTTTACGAGACTTTCGCTTCCAACAGCGCTTAGTGTAATTAGCTGCCGGTTAATTTAGTCAACGCCCCTTGAACAAGATATTACTAAAACTGACTTAGAACTATTGTAAACCTTGCTCAATTTGATCCATTTATACTTTTTTTTTTAAATATACTGACATTTTACTCAATATATTTACACTGAGTCGAAAAACATATTTAGTGACAATTTATCTACTAAATAACGGATTTCCCAAGAATATACATAGTATGCTGATATATATAGAAAATAGGGCATAGATAATTGGCATAGATGGGCATAAATGTGAGCATGAGTCCGCTTCGTGGCATAGTGGTAGCGCATTTGGCTATGAATTAAGAAGTATGGATCTAAATAAAAAATATGAATTTTTCCATCTATCGGGCTCTAAATATTATTTGAACTGCGTTTCATTTGATCTTAAAAAATATTTTGGTTTTGTATTATATTTATTGTACTACCGTACAGTGTCATCAATTTTTTAGCTAAAAGCATACTCCACCCTCCACCACGTGACCCGCAGCCGCTTCCTTCCTTCTTCAAACACGCATCCGGTCGACATATAAAATGTGTGAAAAAATCATAGCTCTAATGTTAAATTCCAGGGAGAATATCGAGGAATACGTTTGTATGGGAAAGCGGCCGCGAGTCACGTGGTGGAGTATGCTCTTAAGTTTATGGATTTTAATGATCTATATACACGGAATGTGATACCTTGGACTGCCGCTGTAGCGTAAGACTGATTCTTTGGCCAACATATAACAATTGATCAAAATTCACTACACTTGGTGTTCCAATACAATGCCCTATCACGATTGGTGCGGGTAAGGTAAAAGTAGTATCTTGCAGTAAAAATAATATCGTCCTAGATTGCTTCTACTAAGTGTTGAAATATCTTGTATGAGACACGACTCAAAACAAATTATGACGTCAAAAAATAATGTTAATAATAAATTCATGTCATTTTTATTGAACGCTAGTGCTTTAATCAGACTACTCTCAAGCGTTCCCGAATTTTGAACGCCTTTGTACAAAGGAAGCACTCACTCATTTTGCTATTTACCCAGCAAAATGGTTCACACTTCTCTCTGAAGTAATGAATAGCGGTCACAATGACCGCAAAATCATTCACGTATGCGGGCAGGACCAATCTCAAATAACAAAATATCGGAAAAGTAAATTACTTTTCTTGGCACTCGCTTTTTCCACGTAAAAATATATCAGTTACCGAATAAGATATAATTAATATGATTAATCCTAGACGAGTAAGTACTGTAGTATAGCAGTAATTACATAAGATTATTAAATATAATAATTTTTAAAAAAAATCCAAATCTTGAGGTGGTGGGTGCAAGCCTCTATACAAGTATAAAAATAAAAAAAAAAGAATGTAAGATTATCGTGATTTATTAAATGGAACAAAGAAATGAAAATAAGGAACCAATGAAATAAATAAATATTACAAAATTTAATAAATAAATCATGAATGTTGCTCGTTTGAGGCGGTTTCAGCATTTGTAGCCACCGTTTGTACAATGGAGAGTGAATCCACCCTGCTGTGGCTTGTAGAGGGATGTTGTTCGACTTCATCAGGCGTAGCCACGGGCTCCAGATCTTTTGACGCAGTAAGGGACGGGAAGGAATTTACGCATCCAGTGGCCAACATTCCGGATGCACTCTAGTGCCTGGGATACCCAAAGAGCTATTATTGTTATTTTATATTTATCTAAAATAATATTAAAATATCCTAAAAGTATATAACTTCTCTTTTTTCACAGTTATTCTACTTAAAAATATTGGTGACCATGGCCGAATGAGATATACTGAAGTCACCATCATCAATCCATTCCGATCCAACTATTACTACTACTTTCCCTTATCCGCACCTAATGGTGCAAAAGGGCACTGCATTGGTACACCATATGCAGTAAGCATTGATCATTTTTATTAGATGAAGGCTAGATGATCAGCCTCACGCTTCAGTGCCAGTCTAGGTATCACATAATATGACGAAATGTGGGAAATTACAACAAAAAATCTGTGAATCACAAAATTTGACCAAAGTAGTCCAAAAATAGTATGCAATATTATTGAAAATATTTTTGTTGCTTGAAATACATATCATACGCATATTTTTAAAATATCAAATGTTCAACAAGGGGGTCACATCTCACAACCTTCTTACTTTACACCACCGGGCATTATTCTTCCACAACTCAAGGGGCTTACATAACACTCCTATTTGAAAACACGCCAAACAACATTTTCTGAGTCAAAATAATTAAAACCGATTGATACATACTTTGTTTAGTTATACAAAAAAAAAAATACTACTTAGACTTCTTTTAAACAGCACAGTTTAATTTTTGAACAGTTCTGAATCGTTTGGGTGTATTAGTCGAGGAACGCCAACAAAGACATGGCATTATCAGGTAAAACAAATGCTTGAATGTGGTCATGTCAAAAGTTGGAATAATCGGCATGCATGCATTAATGTGAAGGAAGAAAGGGAAGTGTGTCATGACAGAGCGGTGTGACGTTTTATCCTCTCTGCCTACCCTTTCGGAGAAACGGCATGATGGTAAGTTAGTCAGTTAGTTCTGAATTCTGAAAAAGATGCAACTTATACGAACATTAAATTTATTGAATTTTTCGGAGTTTGCTGTCTTTTTAAATAGCACCCTCTCTTGTGGTCACGCGGTCAGAGCTACAAGATCATCCAGCTTCCTTAGTTTCGTGTTCCTTTTTAAATCTTTCAGTAAAGCGTTGTGTTTTGATGAGGAGTTTTGAGCAGATTGGGTCTTGTAACTGGACATTTCTGTGCCCTTTGTTCAGTGGAGTCTGTCAAGATTCTCATGTTTGAGTTTTGCTATTTCAATGCTCTCTTTGAAGGTATTTTGACCGAGGAAATATATCATCTCAGTGCATTTTGTACAAAATGAAATGTACACAAGTTGATATGAATAGAAACTCTTTAACAATGCATACTTAATACAAGTAATACTGTTATTTACGCTCCATTGCGGTGCCTTGTAATAATACTTTATATTATGTAGTTAGTACCTGCATAAAAATAAGGAAAATTTATTTTTAACAACAACATTTTGAATGAATACAAATACTTGTAGAAAAATTACTGGATTATACCCATGCTGGGCTGATATCAGATATTATTGATATCTCAACAGAGACAGAGAAACTCTGGAAACGAATGTGGGTTATCTAGGCGTTTACAGGGCTTATGACCTGTCATTGGCTGGGTTAATGACAAATTTGTCATACATGGTTGTCAGATGATGGGCGTAATAGGGAATTTTTTGTAATACATCAAGTGGCCACTTAACCCAGCCAATGACAGGTCATAAGCCCTGTAAACGCCTAGATAACCCACATTCGTTTCCAGAGTTTCTCTGTCTCTGTTGAGATATCAATAATATCTGATTTTTTTTTTATTTATTTTACTACTTCAACAGGGTAGATGGCCTAATAATAGATGATAATGAAATGCTTGTATGCATACTGAAGGCATTAGAATTGTTTTATGTAATGTATTAAGAATCGGGGGATAAATACAATGGAAAGTAAACAAGGCTCACAGTAACTCGGGTGTATTATATCTTGACAATGTTGGAAGCACTATGCCCTAACTAGGAATAAACTGGAATGAGACGTAGGTACTCCATATACACACGTACGCACGTTTCTGTCGCCCTCACATACATATCTCACATTTTATTTCATTTTTCGACCAAAACAGGAATCAAAACCGGAACCCCCCGGCCCAGCCCTCGTGTTGTGAATTAAGCTTCTTAGCTATTGCTACACCTAATCGATACGCAGTACCTAGTATATGGCCCAGCCAGCCTAAACTTCTTCGGCGCAGCGGATAACAGTAGATACCAAAGGTTGCGACGTCCGTCACCTCACCTCTATGTTAATGGAGATAATCCGTCGGAAGCTCAAGTCAGAACTACGGGACGTAGACCTGACTTGCGAGGATGCAGGGGAACTGGCGGCCGATCGCTTGGCTTGAAGGCAGATTGAGGAATTCATAAGCCCCAAACACGGATTGGAAAATACAAAATGTTGATGTTAATTTTAGATACTTCTCATAGTCAATCAATTAGATTTTTTACGAGATTTTTTTTAAATAATCATTAGTTAGTATCTGAATACAGACTTCCGCTTACTCAAACTAAACTGCAATTGAAAAACTTTCGTAGATCTTCTAATAAGAGAGACAGAGTTATATTCATCTTTGGATACATCTACGATAATATCTTAAATAGATTAAATTTTTCAAATATTTTTCACAACTTGGATATAAATAAATCATATTTAAAACTTTTTTATAAATGTATAAATTATTTCATGAAATTAGATGTTGAAATACTAATGTTTCAATACTAGATACGCGCACAGTTATGTCCAGAAAACACACTTATGTATAATGATATGTTGGGTATTAGATAAAAATATAATCGAGTAGGTATTATGTATAAAATTAATTAGGTTTGAAAGTTGTATTATTGGTTTTTTGTAAAAAAAATTTTTTTAAATATTTTGATGCAGATAATTTTCTGTTTTAGTAGACCATATAAAGTAGCTCTGAACTATCTCTGTATAATTGTATCGCTACATTGAATACATTCATAATTACTTTTTTAACAGATGCAATAAATTGTTTTTTTTTTTTAAAACATGTTTATAAATCTTTTTTAGCATTTATTTTAATACTTGCACTCTTATGAATATTTAATTTATTAATAGATTAAAGGCATTTTCGTTTTTCTGTGGTGGTTATTCAAGTGTTTACAGAGCTTATGTCTGTATATTGAACATATTATCCTATTCATCCTTTGAAGAAGAAATCCGCTCCAATCGATATTCGTAAATGGAAATTAAATTATTTAATGAAATTGATGCACTCGAAAGTATTCATTTGATGCTTTTAGAAAGTGAATTCACCTATTGAAAACATTTCAATACTCGAAAGGAATAGTCGTAACTGATGAAACGAGTTGAGAGCAAAGTAGTGTTTAAAACAGCGTTCATATCTCT
>JAGVSP010004798.1:0-12969 GCA_022494985.1 Micrasema minimum
ATTAAAAAAAAAAAACTCCTTTTTTAATAAAAAAATTTTTAAAGGGGGTTTTTTAAATTTTCTTTTAAATTTCTTTGTTTAAACAAATATTTTATCCTTTTTTTATAATCCTAAAATATTTTTTTTTTTATTTTTAATTTTTAACCCCTTTGATTTGGTTTAACTTTTGGGGAAGGGGGCTTTTTTTCCCCTTCCCGTAGTCCCTTGTACAATTTTATTTCCCAGAATTTTGGTCGTTTTTGATTTTAAAAAAAGCCTTAAAATTAAAAAATAAATTTTTTATTTTTCGGAAACCCTTAAAATTAACTTTTTTTTTTAAAAAATGAAAATTTAAAAAATTTTAGTTCCCATTTTTTTAAAAAAAAAATCCCAAACACCCATTCTCGAAAAAAAAATCTTAGGTTTTAAAAATTAAAAATTTTTCCAAAATTTTTTAAAAAAAATCAAACATAAAAATTTCCCCCTAGGTTTGGTTTTTTTTAAAAAAAAAAAATTACCTCTTATGTATTGTAAATATGTTCAGCGTTCACCCACGCGTACCAACCAAATAATGTTAAATAATGTTTTCCCTCAAAGGAGTTGTAAAGCTAATTAATTAATTAAATAAAGCAAAGTCTCTCTTTTCAAAGAGATGTTAATATGAACTGAACATAATAATTATCCTCTATAATTAACTTTATCGGGAAGCAATTTCTTCTCGTGTGTTCCATACAAAATATACTACAAAATGTACATAATTTATAAAATATGATAAACCTACTAACGTATGTAAATACAAAATTAAGTAGGTAACTTATCAGTAAGTTAAAATTATCATCATCATCCGCTCCCTATGTGAAGCATATGGATTCATCAAACAATATAAAATACGGTTCTATTTTATACAAAAAACCTAGTTTTAAGAGTATGTTTCTGGAAACCAAAAAGCCCCATCTTCAAAATCGACGTTTTCAGGAGAGTATCTTAAGCTCTAGGCGCAGCTGCCGTCTCCTAATGATTTATAACTTTATGGAAACATTTAAGATTCCATTAAAGACACTTCATTAAATTGTTTTTTATGTAATAATGTTGCTTTTTTAATAAGACTTTTTCGTGATTTTGTATTTTTATGAGAGTTGGATCCTGAGAAATATCTTAATTTGCTTTTTTACGCTAAACAAAAATGAAAATGAAAATTTTAAAAATTAATATTTACATCCTATGTACACAAGAAATCCCTAGTTTTAGGTGAAAACCTTGAACAGTATTTTTTTTTTCTCAAAATGTATGAAACGAGTCTTAGTAAATCGCACTTAGGGAGATTTGAAATCGTTGTAAAAGAAGCCATTATATACAAAATCACCAGCTTTCCATTTTTTGTTCACCCCTGAAACTTAATTTTATTGCTTTGTTTGACTAACTACTCATCATCATCATCCTGAATTACCCAATAAATAAAAAATCGGGGATAATTGTTTAATATACGTTTTCAAGCATTTATCTTATATGTTTTAACATTATCCCCTAAGTCCAATCAATCAATTTAACATATGATTTATATTGACGGTCTATTATAGCTCTCAGGGAGTCTCGGGTACTTATTTATAATTTATTGTAAAATTGCTTGAAGCCTTTTAAAGAGTTGGAAAAGTTGTTATGCCGGACTACCATGCATAAGGTCCCTCCTTCGATTCCCGGTGGAGTAAATATGAAATATAAATTCAAATGTGATTTTTCACGTAAAAAATATTAAATATGAAATTAATTCATTTCTATGTTTGATTGTTGTCAACTAACAAATTTAATTAGTATACGAGTGCCTGGTCGAGATACCCGTAGTAATGCACTATTTTACTGTAGCCAATCATCGACCAATTACAGTGCAAACTCACCTTATACGACAAATGCACGCACTGGCTAACAAGTATACTATTGAAATTGATGTTTTCAACACTAACCTAGTGCATTTTAGGGAACAGTGTCTGGACGCCATCTCTGGCGGTAATGAATAGCTACTTACTGTGAAATCATTTTAAAATGTTTATGTAAAAGCCCTATGGGCGTTAAAACAATAAAATAAATAAATAAATATTCCTTCGACTGGTGCTGAAGCGTAAGTCTAATTATATGTTTCTTTTGTGTAATAAATTATTAATATTCACTGTACTTGGAGTATTAATGCGGTGCCGAATGACGCAAAATTAGTAGCAGTAGTTTTCTGACCAAGTAACGTTAATAGTTTCGCTTGCTTTGTACAGTTGTTCAAATACTAGGCTTATGGATGTAGTGGTGCATGTATGTATTTACATCTCGTATTGGTGGTATTTACGACATCAGATTTAGTGCCGGTAAGGTATTGGTAGTCCCGTGCACTGTGAATGCACCTAATATGATTATCTTCATGTACCAATGGATTCCTACATCGCATCGCCACCGTGCCTATTAGTGCTCGTGTATTCTATGCAACATTGGGTTCAATATTCTGAGGTTGATTCAGGGATCGACAACCACAGCAACCATTTTTTTTGACCGACTTCTGCCGCGCAATTCTTTTCAGTTATCGTGCGTCTACCGCGTTTTTCAGTATTCTGTTTTTATCACGCAGCTTCTTTTTATTGTTCTGATGGACAATTTATTAACAAAAAATATCAGAAAATGTCAGATGCGGGCAAAGATTATTATATTAAAAATATAAAATTATCACTCACGTGCTTAAAAATGCGAACCTGTAAATCTGTTCCATTTATATTAATTTCGCAAGTTTTTATTTATTTATTTATTCATTGAAATGAATACAAATACATTTTACTGCCTCATAATAATATTACATAAAACATAGAATACAAAATATAATCAAGTAATGTTTAGTACTACAATGTGTTATGTATAATACTACAATGCCCTGACTCGACACGGACTATCTAATGAGTCGGGGCCAGATCATTAGCATGGGTCTCTACTGATTGAGTCGCCATCCCATTATTGTGATTATATTAAATGTGAAATGTAACAAATAAATATAAATAAAGTTATAATAAATAATAATAATTTGGAATTGGAAATTTACCTACATATATAATATTTAAATTGCATGTCATAACCTCCTTGACGATGGCATCAGACTTTTTGCTATCTTGAATTGTCCTCCGTCAATGAATATAAAGCTCATCATGAGCTATATGGCCATCTGAAGTAAGAAGTTACGTCATAGGTTTGTAATGGTATGCTTAAATTTTCTTTGGGGCACTTTTTTCAATAAAGATTTATCGATTGTCCACCCCTGTCTCATTGTGCGCCGCAGTCGGTAGCTGGTATTCGCATATTGATTTATCGCGCTAATGCCGCAGATAAACTTTTGATAACTTAATTGTTTCGGGTCGCTTCTGGTGGGGGTACCCTCTCCCCTCCCCCTCCCAGTAGACGTCTGGCTGCCTGTGTATTGGTGTAATATTATTATGTAATATTAGTGTGTGTATGCTGGGTATGTGCGCGCACGCACACCATGGCGCTCGTGCATCAATTAGCTACTCACCCCCCGAGCCCTTAAGTCATACTATGTTGTACCTACAGTTTCTGGGTGGGATTTCTAGGTACAGTTTTCACGAAATGGATTTGTTTAACTTTTTATTTAATCAGATATTATTGATATCTCAACAGAGACAGAGAAACTCTGGAAACGAATGTGGGTTATCTCGGCGTTTACAGGGCTTATGACCCGTCATTGGCTGGGTTAAGTGGCCACTTGATGTATTACAACATTCCCCATTCCGCCCATCATCTGACAACCATATATGACAAATTTTTGAAACTTCCATATATGTTGAGTTTGTACAGAAGAATCCACACGCGAGTTGGTTTTTCGACAGATTTTTTATATTTTAATTTTTTTTCCCTATAGTGAAATCTGTTGAGAAGATAGTTAAGCATTTTTTGGCAATCTAACTTTATTGGTGTAGGTATGGCGATTATACATGGGTATAATCCAGTAATTTGTCTACAAGTATTTGTATTCGTTCAAAATGTTGTTGTTAAAAATTATTATTTAATCACTCAACAGTCCAGCACCGCGGTCACCATGATCTGCATGAAGATATATCCCAGTTTAAACGCGTAAATGACGGAAATCGGTAATTTTTTTATCGATTACCGACATTTACTCCTCACAACCTACATGTAGATGATATTATTATATATTTTTTCGATACAGAGGCAGTGAGGTAGATTGTGAGCGATGGCAACGCGACACTCTTTTGTCTCCGTGATTTAACTTCACCTTTCAAATTTAAACGAAGTAAAATCGTTTAAAATAGCGTACCTGATAGAGTCCACCACTCTTAAACCCTTTCCCTTCTGTATTTATATCGCTTTCATTAGAAACAGAACTTTGCGTGCATTCTCAGTTTTTTTTAGTACAAAATTTTGCTGAATAATATTGCTCCAAATTGTCGTCGTGTAAACTCGGGCTGAGCCTTACACTTGAAGCTTGAATCACTTCACTAAGTCCTGCGTCAATGTTTAATGTTTATTCAAGGCGATTCAGGCAAAGGACATGATGGAAATTAACTATATTTGCTGTTGTTGATTATTATTAATATTGATTCTGAGTTATGCAACAGTCAACCATAACAGTTGAAGCAACAGAATCACTAGTATATGAAATAAATTAAATGAATAAATCGGGAAAATTTTTAACCGGTTTACGATCTAGTGGTAGATTCGAGGAATCCGGATTAGGACCTAAAGGTTCGAATCCCACTTCGGCGCAACTTGTTTCCTGGTTTCTGGCAAAGTTATTTCCGACTATTTGAAAGCAGCCCCAAAATCGAAATATTTGATCAGGTATATCATAAGAACTCAAATGTATCTTTTTGTGTATATTTTTTTTTGTCTAAATTAAAGAATCTCTTATTTTAATCTTATTTTTATGAAGTTTTTCTTGTTTAAGGTTCTTGTAGTTTTTTTTTTGTAAAATGAGTTGTTGGTTCAATAATAATAGCATTTTATCTGTTTTCTCATACTCAATACATTTTCGCATACTCAAAAATAAATAAAGAAATATAAACGAAGTAACTAACTAAACATCACGCCATTACCACGAAGGGGATAGGAAGAGAGGATAGAACGCCACACCACTCTGCCCTGGCATACTTCTCTTGCTTCCTCCACATTCATACATCTTCTTATGCACGCACGTCGATTCGATTATTCCGATATAGAATAAAAAGAAATGTAAAAAGAGTCCTAAATCAATAGTCGACGTAAAAAAATATTCAAAGTTTTTTTTTAACATTAAAGATTTGAAATAATATTTTAAATTATTTTAAAAAAAAAACTATGCAAGTATGCATTCTACACGCTTTCTGGAGGGTGACTGAATTTCATCTTAAAATTTTAGTAATATGTATTTTTGTATTTTATTTTTTTCTTCTTTTGTTTCAGGTATGTACCTACATAATAAGAAATAACTTCTCCCTTTGATGTTCCCGTTGATTGTTTTTCAAAAAATCTAGTAAGGTAACATTCTGAAAATATTAATAAATTACGTCTACTTGTTAATTTTTTTTATTTTTAACACTTTTTGATTAATGACATGTTTCATAGTTACCTATATTAAATTTAATTACTGTTTTGACTCCTTAAAAAGTCGTTTTACCTGCAATTATAGTTAATTGATATGACTTCCCCATTAATTAATTCTAATGGGTAATTTTCATTTTCTTATACGACACGACATAGGCTTTGTATTTTTGAAAGCATAAATTATAAATGTGGCACATTCGTGAACATTAATAAATTAAATGTAATATTTATAGGCAGAGTTGTATGGTAACTCACTAACTAAACCATCACGCCATTTTGCAGGCAGAGAAGAGAGAGGATAGAACGCCACATATTGTCCTGACACACTTCCCTTGGGGTAACTTAACAACTTGCCGTGCAGCTGTCAAAATTTCAAAACCTTTTTTCTCTCTGGTTTGGAGAGTAAAGCGTAAAGCTGTGATTGGTTGATACGCGATTGGGTCACGCCTTCATTATGTATTGTCAAATTTCGCTTTTCAAAATCTATTTGATTTAAAATTATTTTATTTAACCTAACCTATCATTAACCTACTGTATAAATTTCATAACCTATTATAAAGGATATTGCTTTTAAATAGCCATTTGATTTAAATTATTTTATAAAACCCAACCTATCTTAACCTACTGTATAAATTTCATAACCTATTATCCATGGATTTAGCAATAGACTAGTCCTCATAAAAAGCACGGCAAGTTGTTAAGTTACACCCTTCCCTCGCTTCCCCCACAATTATACATCTCATGCACGGACGTCAAGTATTTGTTGTACTTGATCATGCCATGTCTTTCTCGCCTTCCTCGACTTCTACATCCAGACAGCATCTAGGATCGTAAATCTTTTTCGTCGTTCTTTCATCCTTCATTCGCTCCGCATGACCGAACCATCAAAAAATACCTCCTTAATTTTGTCGATAATGCTTATCGGCCTTGCATTCTGATCGAATTCACCTTTCATGCGTGGGTTTTTTCACACATTCGCCTGAGAGATCGCATTTCACATTATACAGCATATATCGTAAATATTGTACATTATACAATATCATTCTAAGCAACAAAAAAAAACCCTTTTCTAAATAAAGAAAATCAGTAGTAAATAATTAAGCTCTTTAAATAAGAAAATTGTTAATAGATGGCATGAAAGTTGGCGTTCTATGACATTAGACTTTAGATTGTAATTTTGTGATACGGTCCTAAACAGATAATCAATCATTCCCCTTAATTGCTTGTAGCGATCGATTTTTTTACCTGCAGATAAGCCGCATAGATAATTTTTAAATACCGGTATAGTTATTATCAACTAATATTGTGTAGCGCACGATGAACATCGTATCTAATTTAGATAAATTTTTTTTATTACAAGCCAAATTAACAGGATTTTCCACCCTAAAAATTAGCAATTATGGGCCAATATTAATATTAATGATATACTCGCATCGTAAATCCTTTAGCCGTTCTTTCATAATTCATTCGATCCATATGACCGAACCATCGTAAAAGACCTTTGTTAATTTTTTCGATAATGCTTATCTGAGCCTTGCATTCTGCTCTAATTTAAGCATTTCGACATTAGGGCACCTATCATACAATACATGGTTTTTCCACACATTCGCCTGAGAGATCGCATTTCAAGAGCATTAAATCTGCTTTCGTCCTTTTTTCCCCAACTCCATGATTCGCTTCCATACATGACGGTATTGTTTTATTTTATTTTATTTTAATATTATCCACGCCCAATGGTCTTTTACATTACATAATTCATATATTGTATATAATAAGAAAAATATATTTAAAAATATATAGGTAGCAACACATTCTAGTAATATTCTAGTAATTCTAGTAACATTCTAGTAATATCCAATATTTACAATTTAATTGAAATAAATAAAAATGTAAATTGCGTTAAAAACTTTAATCAAAAATAAATAAGTGAAATTTAAAATAAATAAAATGTAAATTGCTTAAAACTTTAAACAATAAATAAGTAAAATTTTAAATTAACTAACTAACTAACTAACTAACCATCACGCCATTTCCCCGAAGGGGTAGGCATAGAGAGGATAGAACGCGCACACCACTCTGTCCTGGCATACTTCTCTTGCTTCCTCCACATTCATACATCTTCTCATGCACGCACGTCGATTATTCCGACTTCTTACATGCCCACTTTCAAGCACTTTGTTTTACTTGATCATGCCATGTCTTTCTCGGCCTTCCTCGACTTCTACATCCAGGCACAGTTGCATCATATATTTTTTTGCCGTTCTTTCATCATCCATTCGCTCTACATGACCGAACCAACGTAAAAAAACTTTCTTAATTTTGTCGATAATGCTAATCTCAGCCTTGCATTCTGCTCTAATTTCAACATTAGTGCACCCTATCATACATAGTTTTACCACACATTCGCCTGAGAGATCGCATTTCAACTGCATTCAATTTACTTTCATCCTTATTTTTCCAACTCCATGCTTCGCTTAAATTAATAAAATGTGAATTGCTTTAAAAATTTAAATTAAAAATAAATAAGTAAAATCCAAAATAAATTAAATGTAAATTGCTTAAAAAATTTAAATTGCAATCAAAGCTCATATTATATACTTTAAGGCTTTATTTTTTACATAAATGTTACTTGTTTCATCTTTTGTGTTTTTGTCGTTAAGTTCAAAGTATTTCCTTGACCCCACGTAATAAAATTGTTCCTATGTTAGGAACTACAACATTATAGAATAAATACATTACAGAAGGCGCCCTGCTGTCTACGCCTGAGATGATGAAGTAATTACTGCGTTCTTTTTTGTAAAATTTAATTATACGCTGCCTCAAAACAGTTCACCCGTGTAAATAATATTATCTTGTGATCTATAACAATTAGAAACAACGGTTCGCCATTTGCAACCTAATAATTAACAAATATTTGAGACTTCAAAGTTACCGTTACGTGGTTAAAAAAATCATACAAACATTAACAGTTTTAGGAATAAACTTATTATATTTATATAATACTTGTACCGTTTGATGTATAATAAATAAATAGTGTTACTCGGTGATTTTATAGATACATTTCAATATCTGCGGTTTGATGCACTTGGTGTACCAATACAGTGCCCAATGCATCAGGAGCAAGATAAAAGAAAGTAGTAGAAGCATCTAAGAGTAGTAGTAATGAGAAATTTCGCTTAAATTCTCATTTTTCTTCTTTTGATACAAATTTTTTTGCATCGATACTAAAGTAATTTCCAGTGTAAATGACATGTGTGGGCGTAAAGCATAAAAAAACAGTAATTATAATGTATTTATTATGCAGATTTATGGGGTAATGGCCTTAACAATCAGCTACATCATTTATTAAAATGAATTCTTCAATGAGTCCAGCAGCGATTTGCAGAAGCTGGCTAGTCATAAAGTTTTTTCTTGTTAGTTTCAAACAAAAGATTTTATTATTTGAATATTTCGGCGCGACTAATTAAATTTGAAATTATTTTTTTATTTATTAAAAACTAAATTTACAATTACATAGCAAGTGTACCTACAAGGACGGGCTTATTGCTTTTGAAGAAAAAGCTTAAAAAATACATTGCATTATTTACAAGATTAATACACTAAAATATGACATGATATATGAAATTTGTACTAGTTTTGAGTTTTTTTAAATATTTATTTTCGTATTTTCAGATATACTTCTTTGAAGTATGACGTAATAGAATCGGTTAAATCATTTACAGTTTGAATAACCAAACCTAACCAGGGCCATAAATAGCAGGCTTTTGGGTTTGGAGAATAGGTGCCTATAACATTTATATATAGGCACTCTATCGAAACTTCTTTTTACTTCTTTTTTTTAGTTTTTTTCTTAGAAATTCTTCCGTTCTATAGTCACAGCGAGAATCGTAAAGTAAATATCATCCACCCACGCCACACTGCCATTAGGGCACCAAATGGCGAAATCAGTTTGTTTACTGTTGATAAATTAATCTGATTTTCTAGGTAAAACGCGATTCACAGAAAAACTGACAAACAGTATTTTTATTTCCGGTGATTTTCTAAAAACTTTTTTTTAGATACGACATATCTCTAGAACGCACAATTACATCAAATTGTAAATTATCATATATATCCATCTTAATTTACTCCAGAAAAATAACGGCATGATATTTTTTTTCATGTTTACAGCTGACTTTAGCATTGGCCTCGTCATACCAATATAGGTGGAGGGGCTAGATTTATGAAGAGCACACCCGACAAATATCAGTGTGATAGAAAAAGATGGCGAGAGAGATTTTAGCTATAGCTAGCCAAGTTAATAGTAGCCATACAATGCATTACCTCTTAACGAAGTAACCACGAGTAATATATCGACGCCCTCCTACGTAAAATATCGTAACCCACAAATCGTCGATTCTGAGTTTTTGCTGGATTTCGTCTGTATTTAACTATATCTTTAATTCTACCAAAACAAAAAAATTATTTTGCCAATAATAAGGGCTTTTTTAGGGCGTATTTTGTTGTATCTACAACCAATGCAAATGAACGAAAATATTTTCAAATGCTCCTCTGTAAAATCGCATTTTGTGGGTTACGATATTATACGTAGGAGGCGTCGATATGAAAAAATAAAAAAATTTTGGTCATCATTAAAAAAAAAAAACAATTTAATTTACAAATATTTTTTTAATTCGGTATGTTAGAGGTTTTTGAATTACTGGATTCTGTTACCGAAGTATTTGATGAGTAAAATATTTAAATAAATCTCTTTTTTTTTAACTACTTTTTATTACAATTAAACGGAGTTATATTTAAATTATTTATAATGAATAACTACAAAGCGAGTGCTTCTAACATTAATGTCTTATTTGATGAGTCTTAGACTAGACATACTTTGTTATGTAGAATACTTCACCACTCCTTTATTTTCCGAGCGGACATATCTATCAGTTTATAATCCAACGTTTGACAATATTATTTTCTGGTAAGATATAGCCCCCCACGCGTCTCACGCCGTCGATCAATCTCCCGGTGACGTCACACAAATGAAAATTGAATTTTCGTTTTCCACCCAAAAATGAGGAACGACGTCTCGGCGGGAAAATGACGCCGACATCTTTATTGACAACTCGATAATTGGGGAAAATGGCGGGAAAAAGTTGCGCAAATAAAAATTGAGATTTTAAAATTAAAACTTTAAGTGCGATACTGTGGACTTGATACTGAAGCGTAAAACTGATCATTCTACCTTCATGTTATAAAATGATCAAGATACACTGCATTTGGTGTACCAATTCAGTGCGCTACGCACCATCGGGTGCAAAAATTGTAAAAAAAAACTTTTTGCTGTCTGTAAAGTCGGTTTACGGACGATAATTTTACGTGATAACGTCATAAGAAAAAAATTTATGAAAAATACCATACTTTTATGGATTCAATTGAATTATTACTACTGAATTATCATTATACTGTATAATACAAAGCAGGAGTTAATTGGAAATTACAATTTTTTCCATAAATTAAAAAAAAATTGCACTCGTTATTTCACTTTCACTTTGTAGCTTGTGTGCTGCTGCTGTCTCCTTTCTACTTGACGCATCGGCCGATGGAGTGGAAAAGAAATAGATGCGTCACAAACCGAACGCTTAGGCCGATCGTGCCTCTCTATCGCTTGTTCCGCGATCTCGCTTGCACACTAGGCTCAGGCGGAACCTGACAATGAGTCATGCTTTTTTGTGTGTGCAGTTGGCGTTCATCGATTTATTAGACGTTATCACGTCAAAAAAACTAACAGTTTAATCTTTTAACTTATTCAAATCTTTTTCGGCAATATAAAAGCGTTGTTCAGATAATATTTTTTTGACAAAACATTGAGTGTGTTGAAATCCTTATAGAGAAATACCGAATTTAAGCATGACGAGATTGCTTCATTTACTATCGATATTTTAATAGAGAACAGAGAGATAATATTTCTTTCCAGACCTTCCTTATCTCTGTTGAGATATGTATGAGTAATAAATGTTTTTCCTACCACATTAGGCCAAAAATCCCATTGATTAACTTTTGTGTGAATTGAAGCATAACTTTTGAAATGAAAACTCTTTCTGCCTTTTTTTTGTTCCCTTGCTACTTTTATGACGAATTTTAAATACATGGTAAAGAAAGCCTTTTTGGCTTCATACTAAACGGAATGTTTTGGTGTGAGTAGTAACAGTTAACAGTAGTTAAAAGTTACAATCAACGAAGGAAAGAAAGTCACCTTTCTCTTATCGTATTAGTAACGCTGGAAAATAACTCTAAACATCAAAACCAAATATAAATTCCTTTATTTGGCTTTTACATTTTTTGGTCTTTTGAGCCGGTTTCCAAAAATTTACTAAAGATAAAAAAAACGAAAATGTATCCTTCCAATTTGCGCTAATGACCCAGAACACTCGGGATTAGAATATATGTAGACATGTCTGCTAATTATCAAAAAAGAATATTAACAAAACTTATGAACGTTTTGCAAGCGGATTCTGGAGTGGGCAATCATTTAACAAAACTGAAATTAATTAAAAATTTTAAAGTATGTACTCATGGATACCTTCTAAAAATCTAGAATGTTAAAATGTTTGTTAAATTCAACATTTCCTAAAAATTATGTAAAAAGCCTTCCTAATTTCCTAATTCACCTTTGCTCTACCCTTTTTCATTACTAAGTACCTAATTTACATTAAAGTGAAATGTCCCATTTTCGCTATAGTTTAGGGCCCGCTTTTTATACCGTTTTAGGGCCCTATTGCCATCGTTCCCTTGAGGATTATTTTCATTACGACTCAGCCATGTGTTAATTTCGGACAGGATAAAAGACTAAAGATTTAACTTTATTTCTTATAAATTGTACACGAAGCTTCTAAGTGGATTGTACGCCTTCTCATTTCTTCGGATTTAGCCAGGATTTTATTTAGGGATGTTTGAAATAAATTACTCTATTTTAATTTTAATTAAATTAACAATTTCATTATTAAACGCACGTTTTATAAAATCGAGTAAGGAAATATTTAAAAAGACATAGATGGGTAATATTTATATTGGCGCACTTAGTTATACTGTGGACAGTATTTATAATGAAAACAATCAAAACATACCGGAGCTTACCTGTAGACAGATAGATTAGAATATATGATTACTACCAACAATCTACAAAGAGTATCTTGGTAGAATCTTAGTCCATCTTTGGTAGGTCTATACGCTGTCCACTACATCATGAGGCAGATATAACCAACGAATCGGCAGAGAGGATAGAACGCCACTACACTCTGCACTGGCACACTTCTTTTACTTCTTCTCTTGAATAATTCTTCTCATGCAAGCATGCCGATTAACAAAAAAACAGTTAATATAAAAAATATACCTATTATATCATATTACACATAGGTATAGAAT
>JAGVSP010004799.1:0-13953 GCA_022494985.1 Micrasema minimum
CAACTTCCATTGTATAGTTTTCCAATAACCTAAACTTGCAACGTCAATCCCATAAACCAAACTGATACACTAGCATCTGACAGTATAAAAAATGAATAAAAAATATTTTTCGTTGATAATGTTTGCATTTGCTTATCATAAAATTGAAGTTTCATATTCATAAGTCATTAACGCGTGTCACACATTAAACGCAGATTCGATAGAAGATGAATATCAGACATAAAATCTGATAAATTAATAAGTATTGCCTGTTATCACACTCAATTCTTACTAAAAATAATAAAGGTAATTAACAATCTACCGATCGAAACGTTTAATGGATCACCTATTTAATTTTTTTATTTAATAATATAAATCTCTATTCTTATTACGAAATAAAGAAGTTGACCAAATATCTACTATCAGGCTTTCCTTTACCTTGCAAATATCTACTTTCAGGATTTCCTGTACCTTGCAAATATCTACTATCAGGCTTTCCTGTACCTTGCAAATATCTACTATCAGGCTTTCCTGTACCTTGCAAATATCTACTTTCAGGCTTTCCTGTACCTTGCAAATATCTACTATCAGGCTTTCCTGTACCTTGCAAATATCTACAATCAGTCTTTCCTGAACCTTACAAATATCTATCATCAGGCTTTCCTGTACCTTAAAAATATCTATTTCAGTTAAGATGAAAAATTTTAATTAATTATTAGAAGTCGATGAAAGCCAAGAAAGACATGGCATGATAAAGTACAGGTGATTGAAAGCGGTCATATGAAAAGTCGTAATAAACGACGCGTGTGCATTAGAACGTGTATGAAATGTGGAAGAAGCAGGAGAAAGTATGCCAGGACAGAGTGGTGGGCGTTTCTATCCTCTCTGCTTACACCTTCGGAGAAATGGCGTAATGGTTAGTTAGTTATTACAATTTACGTTTGACCCCAACTTTAAGAAGTATCAGGGGCCACAATATAGACTCTACTGTTAGAAAAAAATCAATAAAGAGGTTCCAAGTAAAAACAACGAGTGGCTAACGGACAGGATTAATAAATAGGGGCAGTTTTGTAAATATCCGCAAGTAAAGCTTGATTTACTAATCAGGTAATATCCCATACGTTTTGTATCGAGTATTACTCGATTAGTATATTAATCGTTACGAACGGATGTTTATAAAACTGACTCTAAAAAATCAATTGTAACAGTTTTTCAATTTGAAACATTGTCAATTTATTCTCAGTATACCCAATCTCAAATCCGTTAGATACGAACATTTTTATAAACGACTGTAATAATTATAACACGTTTCTTGTTTATTTGTTCGTAAATACAGCATATTAGCCTTTTCTCATACATAATTATGAATATTAGAAGTATGCTTACCAGCTACCTCCATGTTCTAGTATTTATTAGTATATTGTTATTTTTGGGAAAATTATAGAGCGCCATTTTCATTTTACACCACCCTCAATGACCCTGTAACTTAAAATTTCTTCTTATTTCTAGAGTGAACCGTAATATAATAGAATCTGTTGAATAAGTATGGAATACATACCGTAATCCTTTACCAATACTTACGGATAAACAAACTAAATGAATTATAATCAATTTATTGCATGATTTATCTAGAATTGTTGATTCAGCTGGTATTACAGTACAGACGGTTGATATTTACAGAATACTAATGTTTTTTATATATAAAATCCGTACATCATGAATATTAATCAAATGGTTTCATTAAGTTGATTTAGGTTTTGCCATGCCAAAAAAGGTATGCTTTTGAAGTACCTAATACATATTTATATTTTTTTCTAATGCTTACATTGCAAATATACGTAGGCTTCGTTTAAATAATATATTCATTGAATTGATTATTGATTTAGATATTGAAATATCTTTAAAAAAATTAACTGTTCAAAGATAATGTAAAATGTGCATAGTACGCAGTTAGTTAGTTTTTATACTTTTAGGTAATTATTATTATACCGCTTTAGGTTTATTTGTATTTTTATTTACCAAATGTATATAATGTACCTCAAATGTGTTATCACAGTGAAATAATATGTCTTGCAAAACATACAATAATAGTATAGTATATCTTGTAAACTATAATATTATATTTCCTCATGACAGGTGCGCAATAATCCACCTAGTAGAAAATATATTATTAATGAACAATATTTACACACAGTCTGTAATGATTAAGATATGTAGGGACCCTAATACACAAATTAACAATAAGGGTGGAAATAATTAAACTGTTACGAGTATGTTAGTATTTTGAGCGATTTAATTAATATAAATTTTTAATGACACGAAATGTTTTGAGATAATGAAAATATGTATAATATAGTACCGTTATTTCGCATTTTATGAAAAAAAAACAATTACAAACCCCTCACGCAAATTCAAACACAATCAACTATCCATTCGCGCAATGTGTTCAAGTATCTTTTGAAAATATGCAATACTTTTCAAGACTAATATTATGTTTTTAACATTACATTATAATATCTTTGCTTGTGCATTGACTTCAATCAGTTTGGAAAATTGCTTAAAACAACACAATTAATACATGTAAGCAAATGCATTGTTCAGTTTTCAATGACGTTGATGCAATTATCTTAGTTAGGTTAAACATAAGTTCATTTAAGTGTAATGATCATTATCAATGATAATTTTCAACAAGTACTAACTTATTTTTTTACATCTTTTAACTTAGTTTAACAGGGGCCTATTTGAAAAATTATATTACAAAAACGTACATATTTGAATACGCTTATTTTCGAAAAATGCATATATTCGTATCAAGTAAGTAAACGATAATACTTCTTAATACTCAAAATATTTCATGGTTTTCCATTATGGGTTGCACAGTTTAAGCACGCGCTGTGCAAGCGAGTACCCTGCAAGGCGTCCGACCCCCCCTATAACCATATTACACCAAAATTAATCAAATGTTCATATTTTCACAAATTACATTATTATTCTTAATTTCTGACAAAAAAGGAAAGTATTGTAAAGACTGTAGCAAATTCCGCAAGTATCGATATTGTTAATTTACATTCCTGATACAATATAAAACCAAAACATCATATTCTTTAATAAGTAGTTTGAATCTCTACTATATTCCTTAAAATACATGTATCTATCTATCTGTCACAACATTCATTTCATTCGGTTTGCCATAAGCATGATACTAGACACTCCAGTAAGGATCTGATTCTACAAATGAGGGTCAATACTTCCTTGGCTCAGCGGCAGCACTACTACATTGGTCCAACGATATATAATTTCATCCCTGATTCTTGGAAGTGTGGTGGTGCTGTCAGGCTGAAGAGGATGTTGGCAGCTTTTCTCTTTGATGCTGGTCGGAGGGAGTCAGAAAATTTGATGACCATCGAGGGTAGATCGAAGATAGCCTCATTTTTCTTAATAGACTAGGTAATATGTATTAGTTGTAATTGTATTTTATATATGTATTGTTTCTAAAATTTGTAATAAAAAAGAAAAAAGTATGTCCATTATATATAACGGGCCTAGAGCCTAGTTAGGCGATAAAATGTAATATTTTATATGTATATGTACTTTAATAAATAAATAAATAAAAAAAAATAAATAAAAAAAAAAAAAAAAACATCTCCCCCCTAACTGTAAGTTCCAAAGACCAGAAATTTGAATACGTGATACTAGATTTTTTTTCTAGGTCAACGGCGCTATTCTTAAGTAAAACTTACCCGGCGTCACCTGGTATAAAAAACATTATAAATCTAGGTTCAAACTAGAATCACTACCAAACGTAAGCAGTGGAATTTCACCAAATCAGTCCATCTCGTTGGGTTACTTTTACGGGATCGAGACCCTTCGACCAGTCCCTGCTACGTCAATTTTCTCATAGTATCCGATCGCCCTGTAACGTGACCGAAGCGAAGTCCCGAGAACATGTAGTTACATAATGGAGGAAGACGCTGTTTAACCCCCTATTCTTGGAGAGTTGAAACATTTGTCCTGTGACCTGTCCCTGAAATCCGCAATATTTTGCGCCAGCACCACATTTGAAGCGCATCTATCTTCCTTCGCTTTCGCTCTTTCAAAGTCCAGGTTTCCGCAACGTATAAAAATATGTATGTAGGCAATACATTTTCAAAAATTTGGTTATATTTGTTTGCCACTGAATTTGGTGACGTAAAAACTGTAAATTAAAACTTTTAACTTCCAAGTCAACAACACAAACTAATTATGTGTAATGTGTAGGTACACAATTATGCATCAAACATTTTATTAACTCACCTAATTACATTGTTATTTAACAATAAGATTCTTATAATAACAGTTGATAATGTATAATAATAATCCTGGCACCTTACAAATGCTTAGAATGCTCGCTTGTTGAGTTTTGAGAACAGGTGTCTGAGAAGGATACTATGCATTAGGTGGTTTGGCTTCATAACTATCGTTGAAGTTCGAGAACGGACGCAGCAACTTCCAACAACTGGAGTTGTGAAGTCGCGGCGGTGGAACTGGCTTGGGCATGTATTCCGGATGCCTCGCTCCCGCCTGAACCCGAGCTGTCTTTTGTTTACGCCTGCAGGATCCTGCCGTCCTGGTATAACCGTCATCTTCCGTATGTGCTCGGCGGAGCTGGTGGATGCGGGCCTGACGCGGGAGGAGGCGAGAGAGCTGGCTGGCGATAGTGTCTCTTGGAGGGATCTAGTGATATCCACATGCTCCACATAGGAGCGGACATGGTGAAAGAAGAAAATAAGAAAGAAGAAGAATAACACGAGGATATGAAGCACGACTTTTGGAAGGATTAATCTTTGTTCACTTTCCCAATGCGCATCCTCCGTTTTGTACGGGTTAAAACATTTTTTGATTTATGGTCATCAGCCTCCATACTTTATCAATATTCCTTATACCATTATAAGGAACAAAGATTGCTTCTTTCTAAATCATGCTCAATCCCCAAATAAATAAAAATAATAAAGAAATTGTGGTATTAATGTAATAGGCGTCATTATTTAAAGACGTCCTTAGATAAGCGTTACACAGGGTTTCTTAAAATAATTTGGATTGTTTTTGTTTTCGCGGCTGTAGGGCCCGTAGCAGCGAAGGCGCGATCTCCGAAGTGCTAGGGTGCTGTTTAGACTCTGATTTTGCCTACACATGGTGGAACAAAACACGATGTACAAGCGGGAAACCAGTGAATCCACGTCATATTTGAAGTCGATTTCATAGATTTAAAAAAATTATTTGTCCCATAGTTTTTGAGAAAAGTAAGTGGGTACGAAGCTGTTTTTTTGTTGTTGTAATTTTTTTGCAATTTGTTAACCAATATCATTTATTTAGTCAAATAAATAATTTCCATAATGTGTGCAATTTTAATTAATCTGAGTTACTAATGAAAGCTTTTATGAGAAGAAAAATTTTTTTTTCAAGCTCAGATATAAAAATCATATTACGCATTCGACTTCAAATATGATATAGATTCACCAGTTTTAGGGTTGTACTACGAGTTTTGTTAGGTACTCCATCTATATAAATGGTAGATAATACTATTACAAACAAGGACTTGCACGGGATTTCTTTTCAACTAAAATATTAATTTGAAGAAAACACTAGAAGCATCCAATGTCATAACATCACACATTCTAAACATTAGTTATAGCCCAGTCAAATTAGGGTTTTTGCCTTAACTAATTCGGATGTTTTTGATTCTTTGTTTATGTTGTTAAGTGATGTCCAGGGAAGGTTGCATCAAAAGTCCGGATGAATAGGAGGTGAGCTTAAGTCAGGATTTAAAAAAAAACAGATAAAAATGGGCCTTTTTTTATTTTTTCAAAAAATCTCGAAAACGCTTAACCCAACCAAAAAAAATTGTTATACAAAGTAATAGAACACAAAAAATTATATAAAATTGGATTTTTTTTTTGTATATCTTATAGTTTTCGAAATAATCTCATTTGAAAAATCACATATTTTACTGATTTTCTCCTGTCAACATTTTTTGCACTCTTAACACTCTTAACACTTCCTTGCATTTTATTTTAAGTCACATAGGTTTCGATGCACTTAAGCTTAAGCCATTATTTTTGCATGAAAACTTTTGGGGCGAGAAATTTAATTTTCTGTGGAATTTCACTGTGGAGACATCTATGGGTTACATTTCAAACTATAATACGAACAAACGTATTAAATGCAATAATCAATAGCTTCTAGCGTATATACCTAGGCCATGCTTCCGTAATGTTTGTAGGTAGGTAGGTACTACTATAAAGATAACTTAGAAAATACATTAAACGCTTTTACTGGGTTTGCTGCACGGCTTGTTATAATTAGTGCAAAAATATTAAGCTTTTTACTTTTCAAGGAAAACATCACCAAATAGAAGCAAAATAAATATTTGAGTACAGCAATAAAAACAGAACGGATAAAAATATGTGACCAAATTTTCCATACGAAAAATTGAATGTGAATTTGAAGTAATTCACTTATCACTAATTTAATTCAAATCTTCAGCCATCTCTTGATATCGCTTTGGTGTACCTAGATTGCACGATTTTAAAATCGACTCCATCCACCATAGACGAATAAAGGAACCGTAAACTTTCGAAAACATAAACATGAAATTACCGGTGCTTTGTTTTTAAATGGTTAGTAAGGAAGATGCAGTTGTCGAAACATTAATGGTAGGTGCGGTAGTGTGAAGATCACCCCATTGTTAGCTTGGGCAATCATGTTAGCTCCTCATACTAACTCCAAAGTAATTTTCAACATGATTATAATATGAACAAGCTGGCTATGACAATGTTGCTATAGCAAGCTGGCAATGATCTATGAAGTCAATGGCGGCCTTTACACAGATACTCTATCGCGCGTGAAACAGCAATCGTGCGCGAAAGAACTAGCGTGTAAAGATGATGTTCAGGCTTTCCCGCGCGCAATCCTGTCGTTCCTGAGAACGCGCGATAGAGTGTCTGTGTAAAGGCCGCTATTGTTAGCTTTTCATACTAGCACTAAAGTTTGAATGATCATTAAAATTTACCCGATTATCAAACGTATTTTCGTATTATAATGTTGCATTTACAGAAAAAAAAACAAGCATAACATTACCCCTATTTACTGGATAAGGAAAAACGGCATGAAAGCGAAACATATTAAAAAGAACAGGAATAGACTGTACAATAATTCGATATAATGATTTAAAACAGCTTGCAGCAATGCAATACTTTTTTATGATTTAATTACATTTTTAGGTAAAATGACCAGTCTTGCTGGTGTAACTTCTATCTATGCACCATTAAGTGCGGATATGGGAATGAACGAATGAATGATTTAAAACCATATTTGCTGGTAATAATTAATTTTATTTATAATACGTATAAATATTCATGCAACATTAACATGTTCGAAAATTCAGTAACATAACATGTTTTATTGTCAAGATCTCGTGTTTCTAAAACGTACAGGTATTTGAGTTTTAAGGCACACATCAATACACTACTATTTTGATAGGTTTCATACGGTATACGAGGAGAATAACGATTTTGCTTATTGTTGGTACTTAATTTGTTCGCAATAGCTACAGTTGAACAAAGTATCACGGGTGATATAAATATCTGTTGTGAGTGTCGTGTAAAGATACAAGCTATTGTATTTTATTTTTCTGCACAGAAAAGATAAATGTTATTAGAATATTATAAAAAAATACATTATACATATTGACTTTTTATGGTATTATATCCGTACCTACCTGAAAACTACAACGCCTCACTGTTTTTCACTTATTTGAGTGGTTTTTAGTCGCGGTTTGTTCCAACTTTTTTAATTCTACCAGTATAACAGTGACAAAATAAAATTAATCGGAGATATACACCAAACAGCGACAAATGTGAACTGATCCTGAAAAACAATTATTCTGAAGATGAAGCTAAGCTCTCAGGTACAGATAATATACAATCAGAATATTTTTCTTTATAAATGTGTACGGTACTACTCTTTCATAACATTAAAATATACCATATTCAATACGGAGATGACGTATTTAACGAGTACTGTGTTCATTCTCTCTTGCGGAAAATCTCCATCGGATTGGGTAATATCTCAGTATGGTAAGGGTTAAGGGCAGACATAGGTAGTACAACGACTAACAGCGGGATTGAAATTTAAGGTTCCAGAACAGGTGTAGTTATATTGAACCAGAGCATTGTTGACTAGTACGCATAAGTAGTAGGATCTGCAAACCAAAACAAAATATCGTTAGACTTTTAGAAAAAGTGAGGGTCTGGAAAATTGGTAATCACTGGATATGTTGATGGAGCAAGCGAGAGGACGGTCCCGTGCAAGTGGAGTATATTGATCATTTAATTATTACAAGAAAGAAAATGATTAATTTGTGACGAGGTATCACATAGTAAAGCGTTAAATTGTGTAAATATTATATTACATCTTACGATTTACGAGAGATCTAAAGATACCCTCTATTAAAAATCACCACAAAATCACATTCACAAAAAGCTGCTTTTTTGCTTATAAAAGTAGTATAACGCACTAGGAGTTAAAGAGTTACTTACTTGCAAGCAGTCTTTGGCATTGGAAATCTTCCTCCTGTAGTACACGTTATGGAAACGGGAGGAGGAGTAGTAGTGGTAGTAGTAGGAGTAGTGGGAGTAGTGGTGGTAGTAGTAGAAGTGGCGTTAGTAGTAGGAGTAGTGGTAGTAGTAGGAGTATTAGGAGTAGTGGTAGTAGTAGGAGTATTAGGAGTAGTGGTAGTAGTAGGAGTATTAGGAGTAGTGGTGGTAGTAGTAGTCGTTGTTGTGGTAGTAGTAGGTAGTAGTAGTAGTACTGTCTGCACCACACCCTGATGTTCCGTTTACTTCGCAGAATGACCCTCCAACAGGGGCTAAAGAGTTGCACTTCTGTCCAGCTGGACAAGTTATAGAGGGAGCAGTTGGAACGTTATCTAGAAGGATAAGAAAAAAGTATTCATTTCTGGTCAAATACATTACCAAAGCGGACTAAAACGATTTGAGATGGAAAGTAAAACCAAAGAAATCCTATGGTTATTGACTTTCAAATATTCACTAGTAATATTTTTACAAGAAAAGGTAATTTTTCATGGTCTGAATAGTAAAAAATAAAGATATATTGTGCTGCCCCATTTATCACATTCGCTCAAGGATGGGCAACTTGTACCGCCTCGGGAATTTCCAATGGCAATAGTGGAGTAGAACGTTCCACAGCCTAATAGGAGAAAGATTGAGAGTAGACACTTACTGAAACATATTTGAAATGCCGTATCGCTTATACAGGAAAACTGTCCTGTGCAAGTTCCACAAGAACACTCAGCAGCTGTAGTCACGCAAGGATTTCCACTGACAATAGTGGAGCAGAATGTTCCACTGCCACATGTAAAGTTTCCGGGGCTAATTGGATCATCTGAAATACAAAGTGACAAATCATTGTAAAGTATTTTTTTAAATAAAAAAAGTAGCCTTTGCATTCTTTCGATCGCTCAAATTGCATTAAAATAAAAATAACTTGGAGGATCGACTAATATGAGTAGTAAATTGTAGTACAGCGGAATTCGAAACTATTGGTAGCTTTTGGTATCGTCAGAAAAAAACACATCATTACTAAATATAATATGTATATAGTTATTGGAGATCCTAAAATTGTTTGTTAGTCCTAAAATAGTTTCCTCGTATTACTTTATTTTGTAGAAAATTTTCTATTCTTTGATTATAATACCAGTAATTACTGTAAAATGTGCATACTTAAAAGTCATTATTCCTTTGTATTTAGTGATAAATAACATAACGGATTTTGTAAAAAATGCCTTACCTGATGGATAAGCACAGAACTGGTACTGTGTTTGTGAAATGCATTTGACATTGCTAGTAGAACATTTATTACAAGCTGATATCACTCCACTAACCATTATCTGAAAATTCATGTATTTAAATAAATGAATTGACGCATATATTTCTTTGAAACAAACATTAGTAAGAAATTAGAAACACATTGATTTGTATGTGTTTTATAACTATAAAAAGCACCTTTGAATTATTTGATTTACCAAAACAATGATTTTTAATATTACTTATAAAACTTACCAATATAACAGAAAATTTGAAAAGAAGCATTGTTACTTCTCACACCAACTTCTACTTAAACGTTTTTCAATGTTAATGAACAATCGTCTTCTCAAGCTCGTTATCTCAGAATTTTCACGGATTTCAGTATTCAGATAAAATTCGTATTTAGGCAAATATTTGCTTGGGGGTTTTAACATTATTTCCAGCAAGATCATTCATAAATTAACTGCACATAAAATGTATATTGCTTAGTTTTAAAAGAAGATAACAAGAAGAGATAACAATAATTATACTGTATAAATAATTGTTTTAATTAAAACTCCCGGCAAGGCCAGGTAAAAATATTTGATAAATGTTAATTCCTGTATAATTTATAAGGAAATATGTACGCAAATATTTATTTTTCTTCTTAAACAAAACCAATAACAAGAGATGCTGAAGAAAAGAAAAGAATGAAATTTAAAAATATACTTTTTTTATATTTTGTCATCATTTTTTTAATTTGGTAGACTAGAAACTAGAACCTACACGTGTATATAGGTAATCATACATATGTATATAAAAACATGTTTAAAATACATTTTAAGTATGAAATCATTAGTATGTAAAGGTGTTGCATTCGACCTATAATTTGTATACTTGTAAAGCGCACTTAATGCGGAACAGAAAATTGTAGAGTTTCTTGTGCAGTTTGCAAACTGTCCCATATGAAGCGAAAACTGTATGGAATATTGAATGGTCGGCGCGACATTTGGCTGACCTGACACTTAATGTTTTTTATGTTAACGTTTTTGTCGATATTGATGTATCTTGATCAATTTATTACATAAACGTAAGATGATCTGTCGGAACAATACAGCGAAATAAAATTAATATCTATAATTTAATTTATATTCAATCATGACTAGTTTCTATATTGCCTATAAGTTGTTAACATAAATAAATCATAAATTAGCTTAACAATAATTTCTAGACATTATTTTTTAATACGGTCTTCTCATTGTCCTTAACAGCCAAATTTTAGAAAATATCGTTTACTGTTTTCATGGCAGTCGTAGGTACTGACATTTATTATTGGGAAATTTCAGTAACTGACCATTATACGAGTATTAATACGTAGTTGGAAAGTAAATATTATTCTAATAGTCCTCTTTAAAGAATGTTTTAGGACATATTTTCCATTTCTTGTTTTGACTTTTCCATTTCTTCTTTTGGTTTTTCCACCTTTTCGGCCCGCATTTTCAGTCGATCTTGAATAACCGCAAAAGATAGTCCCTTAGTCTCAGGAAGTAGAAACAGAATGAAAAGAAATCCAACTAACGAAAAAAAGGCGAAACCCAAAAATGCAACATATGTCCCTAAGTTGTCGGCTACAACTTGGTAAAGTTTAGTAACTGCAAACGTTATGATAGCTGTGTAAGTTTGTATGACACAAGTGGCTAAAGGCTTGACATTTGTCGGAAACATTTCTGATGTGATTGCGAAGGGCACTGTTGCTAAACCTATAGTATACGAGCATATAAAAATAACTATTGCAGCTATTGGGACCCACGTGACATATGATACATCAACCTTGTAGTGTTTTACCAAGAAGTAAAGTCCTACAATTAGAGTAGAGAGACCTACTCCAGCGGATGACATAAGGAGCAGAGGTTTTCTTCCAAGACGATCCACAAGAAGGGATGATATTGATGAAGTTAATAACTGAACACTTCCAAAGAGAATGCAAGCCTCTACTGCACCCATTGCCCCTTCTGCTTGACTAAATATTTGTTGTGCGTACGATATTACTGCTGTACTACCACAAAATTGCTGGGTTGTGTAAACTCCAAGAATAAGGATTAAGGCGCGCCGGTTTCCCTCTACCAAAAACACATCTCTCCATCTCTTTTTGTGTTTCATATCTTCAGCCACGAATTTTTCCATATTGTCTAGTTCAGTCTTAACGTTTTTCTTTCCACGCAATGTCTGCAAAGACTTCTCCGCCTTCTCAGGTTGTTCAATTTTTAAATAATAATACGGAGTCTCAGGTAGCCACATGAAAATTAGTACAAATGCTATTAGGGGAATCAAATTACATCCAGCAAGAGTTGTCATGGAGACAAATGGTCCGATGCAGTACTGTGAGAGAATGCCTGCCTGGAAAAATAACAAAATATATTAATATCCATTTAAAATCGAATTAACCAAATGAGAAAAAACTAATTGTGAAAATTAAGTGGTTATTACCTTAGACATAACAGTTATTAAGGTTGCCATAGATCCCCTAACAGCGTCTGACGCAATTTCTCCCAGATACATCGGGGCTGTTGTATAAACAATTCCATATCCAAGTCCCGATATTGCTCTGGAGAAATATAGCATAAGAACCGAGTTGGCATACATAATTAGTACCCATCCAACGATATAAGGAAGAGCAGCAATTAGGAGGGTTAATTTTCTTCCTAATCTGTCAACTAGGTAGGCTGCTATTATTGGACTGGCTGCTGAACTGAGGATCATCATAGAAGCTATCCACGAAGACTGATCCGGGGTAATGGGGATTGGCGATGAAGGGTCTAGCAACATGGGGAGAGTAGGGGAGGTCCATCCTACAGTGGTTCCAGCAGCCGCTGTTATGAGTGTTGCTGGAAAAAGAAAAAATATAAATGCACACCGCTTGTTGTGTACATCACCCTCATCATCATCATCATATGTACCACATCCGCTCCCTACATAAAGAGCGGATGTGCGGGAGCTCCACATGGAGCATATAGATTCCACATTCCTGTTGTGTACACATCTAAAAAAACGCTTTGATAGCACTGCATTGAGTTAATTTAAATTTAAGCTAATAAAATAGTACATTTGTGGCCGACAATTCTGCGTATAACAAACTGCGGGTGGATGGTAAACTCGTACCTAAACAAATAAATTAAATTTCTCTCAGTACTGTGAATAAACCAAAAAAGCAGAAAATTATATTTTTTAATTTTGAACTCGATTTATTATTTTGTCTAAAAACAATATCTTTCAACTACCTGAATTATTCTAATCTAAATTTTCAAACCATCTTTTTAAAACTTTAAATTTCAAATGCATACACAAACATGTTTCAAATATTCCATTATGTAGCCATAAAATTTGTTAATTTTAAATAGTAAGTAAACATAACTAACTAACTAACTAACCATTACGCCATTTCCCCGAAGGGGTAGGCAGAGAGGATAGAACGCCACACCACTCTGTCCTGGCATACTTCTCTTGCTTCCACCACATTCATACATCTCCTCATGCACGCACGTCGATTATTCCGACTTATTACATGCCCACTTTCAAGCACTTGTTTTACTTGATCATGCCATGTCTTTCTCGGCCTTCCTCGACTAATACATCCTGGCACTGTCGCATCATATTTTTTTAGGCGTTCTTTCATCATCCATTTGCTCTACATGACCGAACCAACGTACAAGACCTTTCTTAATTTTGTCGGTAATGCTTATCTCAGCCTTGCATTCTTCTCTAATTTCAACATTAGTTCTATCTATCTATCAACAACCTATCATACGTAGTTTTACCACACATTCGCCTGAGAGATCGCATTTCAACTGCATTCAATCTACTTTCATTCTTATTTTTCCAACTCCATGCTTCGCTAAGTAAACATTGTGTAGTGAAATAGTCATAATTATTTAACCTGTAAGCAATTTGATACAGTTCCCAAAAAGTTTGCTTGTTAATTACTTTGACAAGGAAGTGAATAAGTTACTGCATTCAGGAAGTTCACAAAACTTTCGGAACTAGTTCTAGGAACTTCTTGGCCCGCGAAAAGGGAATCCATTCTTTATTTTAAATGGCAGAAATAATTTTATGATTTTCTTGTTGTTTTTCAGCG
>JAGVSP010004800.1:0-14315 GCA_022494985.1 Micrasema minimum
TAAACCCTAAAATTTTTTGGAAAAAACCCCACCCTTTCCCTAGACTGTTTTTAAAGACAAATTTAGTCTTTTTCATCCACCCAAACCTACCGTTTTTTTTCAACAAGCAAAACCCCCCTTTAAAAATTTGTTGGGGATAAAAAAAGGGATAAATTAAAAATTTAGAACGCTTTCATTTCCCCTACCACTGTCCGGCTTATGTTTTTAAAATTTGTCATGTTTCCATCACCCAAACCAAACCCGAGTGGGGCCCAAATTAACATTTTCCAAGGGGTACTAAAAGAAAACACGATCTCCTACCTTTCAAAAATAAAAGATCAAGATACACGCACTTGGTGTACAACAGGCCCCTTCGCCATTGAGTGCGGATAAGGTGGAAGTTCAGTTAGATCGTCAAATAGTTTAAGATAGTTGAATTTTTTTGGTAAGTTTTTTGAGTTGGCAGCCCTGCTTAAGAGAGGTTAAAATAGGAGTAAAGACGAGAAAACCTTGCAACTTTAATGCCGACATCATCGTAGATTATGCTCCTGTAATGTTCACTCGATCCCGGAATAATTTAGCGACTTTCAGTTGATAAAGAATTCATCGAAAAGTTTGCTTGATCTCGGGCGCCATCTTGGAAAACCGCGAGCGAAAAGGAGTCGACAGTGTGAACTGCATTGAAAACTATCGCTTCATTTGAAAGAACTTCTTTACAAAGGTTCGTGGCTTTTCAAAAAATGTGATAACAACGTATTTTGCGGAAATGATCGCATCGCATCGAAAAAGGCGAATTTAAAGACCCCATTTTTTTCAGCCAAGTTTTTAAAAACTTGTAAGCAGGTTTTTGGTTATATTTTCAATGTCCAAATCATTAGGGTGAATTATTGTGGATAATTTATATAGCGCCGTTTTCGTTTGAAAATACGTCAAGGGCGCTTTAAATATTGAATTTAACGGCTCCGGGAAAATTTAAGTGAAATGAAACACGCTTTTTGTAGTAGAAAATACAATTATCAAAATTAATAAAAAAATTAGTTAAATTAATTTAAAAAAAAAAATTTGAAAGAACTGAATTTTAGCCGTACGGGTATCAATTAGTGTAATTGACATCTTAACTAGTACGAAAAGTTCAGAAAGAAATATGGATTTAAATTTAAGCTAAACTGCTTCGCATTATCCTCAACAGGTGGCAGACAGAACTCGTATGTGAAATGTCGCGCCAATTCTTATAGTATTTTTGAAAATAAGTCTATCTTCTACTATTTTCCCTTATCTGCATCCACAGTTGCATATGACACTACATTGGTACACCAATTGCAGTATACCTTGGAAATTTAATACATTAAGGAAGGATGATCAGATGATCCGTCCTACGCTTTAGTGGCAGTCCAGGTTATCACATAAAAATACTGAAATAAGCGGGTAGTAATTAATTATAATTAATAATAAAAATATATAACAAAACACCAATTACGTGGACGAACACAATGTCAAGACAAATTTCTGAAGACATGAAGTGAGCAAACCATAGTATACACAAAGTGATTATATATGCCATGTGTATGTTGTGTTGTGGTATGTGTGTGGAGTGTGGTGTACGTGTTGGGAAATCTGAAAATTTAAAGCGCAGGAGACAAATGTAAAAAAGGTTATAATAAGTTTGCGTTACTCCACCTTTACCTTAACAAAAATAAATAAACTAACATTGGGTAGAAGTGATCCAATTTAATTATAACGTTTCTACCGCACTAAAATAAGTATGTAAGTCATCCCTTCGAACAGTAACATAGGAGGCCATGTATAAATTACTCGGTCTGATGATCATTCAGCAAACAGACAAATCAAATTAAATTAATTATAATATCACTCGATATATTTTATAATAAAACAATGCGAGAGTAAAATGTATTATTAATTTTATCATATACATGTAGATCAATAACAGATGACTATCGACGTGTTAATAAGCGACGTGATTACGATTTCTCACCATGGATGTTTATAACCGTTTTTAGCGATAGTAAATGGAACATCCGTTAAAAAGTTATCGATCGGGAATAATAAATACGCCAAAACCGTTAGAAAAGTAAAATAATTTAGTTTATAGAGTTTTAATTGTTTGTGCACTAAATTATTATGCCATTTAATTTGCTTTACATCTCATTTGAGAAAGCAATAAAACGAAACATTGTCGAAGCAAAAAACGAAACATTTGTCGAAGTATGCCTTCCATCAATGTGCTTGGCAACGCGAACCGATAGATTGAACGTATTTCATTGTGATACGGATCAAAAGGGTGACCTTACATACTAATTTGAAAACCGGTTGTGGTCTAGTGGTAATGTCGAGATTCCGGATTAGAAGCTCTAGGTGTAAAATCCCAACTCCAGCACAACTTGTTTCCTGATTTTCCTGGCACAGTTACTTCCGACTATTTGAAAGCATCTCGAAATTGAAATATTTGGTAATTCTTAAGAGCTCAAAATGTTTTCCCTTTTTTTTAAGAAAAAAAAAAAAAAAAAATGCTCTAGCACGTTTTAAAGCACGACGACAATCATCTGTGGATTGAGCTAATGTTAAACCAAAACTTGATGCACAAGCGGAAAACTAGTGCATCTAATTGGAATTCGATTTAGCAGACTAAAAATTATTGTTTTGACCCATGGCATTCGAAAAAATTGAGCAAAAAGTTTTTTTCCGATAAATTTTTGCAAATTAATAGTATCCATAAATAAAACATAAAAAAAACCGCATTTACATAAGAAGTTGGAAAATTTTTACTTATTCTTTAATCTGCGGAACTTATTTGTTTTATTTATGGTTTCCTAAGCATTACATATCTTATTCATTACAGAAAGTGAGTAAAACAAATTTGATATTGATATCTTCATCTTAGTTTTATGAAAGCAACCTCCCAAGTCAAGACCCCGGCCCGCAGCTTCTGACGCAAACTGCCGACGAATTGTAACAGTGGACGACCAGGAACGCCCGAGAGCCTGATGCCTTGTAAAATAGGCAAGATGGTTAAAGGCTCTCGGGAAGGCATACGTAGTATATTGGCCTAGAAGATCCGAAACGCCTTCGGCCGATGACAGATAACGCACGGGAGCTGGCGCCTGGAGGCAGTTGTGGATTCCTTATGCTCCACATAGGGAGCGGATATGGTAAGATGATGACTTAAATAATTATAGATAAAATTAAAAAATCATATACACATTCGACTCCAAATACGATGCAGATTCACCGGTTTTCGGGTTGTACTACGAGTTTAGTTACTCCACGTATAATAAAATATTTTGTCGATTGATTCACTTTCTAAAGCCCACTTTATATGAGACAGTTTCTTGTTCAGAAAACTACACAGCCAAATAGAGTTTTTCTTGTTCAGAAAACTGTGCAGTCTGTCAACTTCTGGTCAAAAGACACGCTAAATATGTGAAATTTTTGAAACGCGATTGTAAGTTATTATCGTATGTTTGTCTCTCAGGAAATTGTATATTTATAGCTAATTATGTATAATATGTTATTTTGTTTTTTACGTATTTAAAAGCATACAATAAACCAATGTCTATTTTAAACGTTTTACATAAAAAACATTTGACTGTCATGTCAGCTTAAATCTGACACTAGCACACAGTTTTTATCATGCAGTTTTACCTTTATACGACCGGGAACCGCTTTTCAGACAGCACAGAAAACTGTGCATAGTAAACTAGCTGCCTATATAAAGATAGCCTAACACTTCATAAAGATTCATTTAATCGTATATTATTTTTAATTACTATATTCTCAAATCACTTGAAAAATAAATAACCGTTCCCACCAGGATTTGAACCTGAGTCATTCTGATCACAAAGGTCGGCTACCTCTAATCAACTGACTAAAACGAGTACGTATGACAGATTCTATCTCTCTGTTTGGTTAAAAATCTTAATTTCTTTGTTTTCCGGTATTTTATTCAAATTCCAGTATTAATTATAACCACTTCATTAGTTCGGTCATGGTTCATTGAGGGAAACCAATTAAAATCAGAAGAGACAGGCATTGTTGGAAATTTCAATAGAAAATAATTAACACTATCGAAAGTGGTTCGTTAGCAATTTGTATTGATGCTAAAATAGGTTGAATCAAATTCGGTTAGTACAACAACAACGTTACTTACTACTTACTTTCCCTTTTCCCGCAACTCAACGGTGCATTGAGGCACTAGCATGTGATAAACCAAGTGCAGTGACTCTTGATCATATGTGTTTCAAGGAGAAAGATTAGGAAAAAATCACAATTAACATCAAATCACTGGAAAAATAAATATTCGTTCGCTCACGGATTCGTACCTGGGTCATTCAGATCACCGGTGAGAATATCTATTTAATGAGCTTCAAATCTGTTCAAAATCCAATAATATACCTTTAAGATTTTTAAAAAAAATAATAAAAATGAGACATTTTTTCTTCAAAGAAGTCTTTACATAAAAATTGCAAACTGAATAAATTAATCCAAATAAATAATATTTCCTACAGCCCACTTCTTAACCTTTAAAGATACGCTAATCCCCATAAAAAAGTCATAAATTAACCCACGACCCATCCATCATCTCTCAACCTCAACACAACAATAGACCTGACCAGTGAACATATGCAACTGACACAACTTACTTCATTATCCAATATTCTTCAATACTTGTTACCCTTGATTAAGGAGACACGTGTTTGCCGCGAAACCCGGTCGGGAGTTAGATGTTAATTTTTTTTATTTTAAGTATTAAAAACAAAAGTTTATTGCATTAAATAGTAGCGTTAAAATGAATAACTACAAGGGAGCGCTTCTAACATTCAATTTCAAAATAACCTTCTCAGCTCAGGTTTCAAATCCTGGAGCGAACCGGTTTATTGTTTTAAGGATTTCATGTGGCGAGATGATCAGTCTTACGCTTCAGCGCCAGTTCAACCAGTAACCATCAAAAGTCTTACAATCAAATACATTACTCGGCGTAGTAGTACTGGGTCAGCGTATTAACGGTTTGGGCAAAACACACTAAAACAGGTACAATAAAAAAGATAATGAAAACGAGTAAGTTCACAAAGTATAGTACTAATATTAACACGCTTAATCCTTAATGGTTTGGACGTTGGCAATTGACTAACATAGCAAATGAGTAGTAACTGTAAACCAAGAATGGAACAATAACATCCCTTTGTTTTACCCTAGGCATGCCCACCTACGACTGTCCTCTTACCTTTACTTGACCTTTTCAATAAAACTGACACACCATACTAATAAATGGACGGGTTCAAAATGATTGACATTTATTGTGAAATCTTATAACACAGATAAATTAGCTGAAAGACGTCTAACACATCGATCGACAGATGATTGTCCCGAACGTGCCTAAGCATTTTGAACCGATCACAATGAACAAAAATACGTATTACATAATCACGGTCTGCGTTGCCAAGCACCATAGATGATATGCATCTTATTGACAAATGTTATTTCGTTTTAATATTGATTTAAATCAAAATAAATTACATGATAAAATTGTGCACTAAAAAAATTTTAAAACAATAAAAATTAAATTATATAAAACTTGAACTTACAGTTTTGGCGTATTTTCCCATATATAAAAGCGTAATTAATAATCCCGATCGAGTAACTTTTAAAACGCATGTCCATTGTGATCGCGAACACGTTAAACATCCATGGTGAGAAAATCGTTATCACATCACGTCGCTTATTATCAGCGTCGATAAGTCAAACTGTGATTTAGCTAAAGTGCGCAAACGGTGTAGAAGTGAGGTGATAGTTTCGAAAGAAACTTAAGACCACTTGTTCTCTAAATCTTTTGATTAATGTATTATTGAGATTTTCTTACTACGACAGAGTGAGTTTCATTCCTCCTTGGGAAATTTCCCGAGCCGTAAAATTCGAATATTTAAAGCGCCCTTGAGGTATACTTTATACGAAAACGGCGCTACATAAATTATCCATATTAATAAAGCCAATAAGACGCAGTTGTTAATTCGATTTGTCATGAAGAAAACAATACCTGCAATGCGATCGCCAACGTATCTACACGTTGACATATCGCATTTGCTATGCGACATTTATGACATCACCATATCCGCTCCCTATGTGGAGCATATGCAATCCACAAACTGCCTCCAGGCCAAGCGATCGGCCGCCAGCTCCCGTGCATCCCCCCAAGTCAAGTCCACGTCCCGCAGCTCTGACGCAAACTGCCGACGAATAGTCAACAGTGGACGACCAGGACGCCGGTAACCTGATGCCTTGTAAAATAGGCAAGCATGGTTAAGGCTCTCGGGAGGCATGCGTAGTGTATGGTCTAGCCAGCCAAAACGCCTTCGTCGGATGACATTAGATACCAAGGGTTGCTGTGTCCGTTGCTTAACCTCTGTGTTACTTACAGTCAAACCACCGCACACCTAAAATTCATCTAAGACACCTATTCTCAAAACTCAGAAGTCTGCTATCTTGGGCCCTGGTTAGGTGCCACGATTCGCAGCATTTATGACAGCCATCCGTAAATGTTATCGAACATATTTGAATGATTGATTTAATATTACGCGTCACAACTGCGATATATACACATCCGCGCTGTATGAAAAATCGCGTTTATTTACTTTTTTGAAGAACTTAATTACACGATAGTCTTTTAGCACATTTTCTGTAATGTAAAAAAATAAAAAGAAAAATCATCAAACTATGGGCGCAATCCGTTTTTAAATCGGATAATTAATAAGCGAGATATAGTAATTTAAAAGTTTTAGTTTTGAAAAATTGATAACGATCTCCCTTCCTTATCCGCACCTAACGGTGCATAGAGCTATGCATGATACATAAATGTACGAGAATCTCTTCCCACAATGTTTGATAACCGCTTCTGTCGACTATAATCAGTTGAATGTTTTTACAAAATATCTGTATCAGTTGAAGTAAATTAATGTTGTGCGGAGACTCCTATCTCTGTGAAGGAAATGGGAATTTTAATGAAGATAATTAAAATTTAATTGGTCGTCAAATCTCGTCTATCGCTCCATTTAATCAGAGCTACGGCCACACAATAAAAACGCATTATGAGGTTCATTCGGTTACTCGGTTAGAGGTTTGAAGAAATATACATGGTGTAACTTAACTCGTAGTACAACCCGAAAACTGGTGAATCTACATCATATTTGGTCGAATGTGTAATATGGCTTTTCAATCTAGATTGCAATTTTTTTTCTTCTCATAAAAGCTTTGATAAGTACCGCAGATCAAGTAAAATTGAGTAAATTATAATTAAAATACGGTTTTTTATTTTGTTTTCTTTATGAAAAGTATTAATTTGACTATAAATTAAATATTTCATAATAATTTGTAAAAAAATTCTATTTCTTAATCAATTTTCTCCAAAACTATGGGTCAAATAAAATTTAAAAAATCTACAAAATCAACTTCAAATATGATGTAGATTCACTGGTTTCCCGCTTTTACATCGAGTTTTTTTACACGGTGTATGTTATACTCTATTTTGTATGTAAAATATGGATCATTGAAACAAATAAAAAAATTGTGAATAAATATTATACATTTTTCATTACTTTACCCAAAGGCCCTATTCATCTTACTTAATTGAAAATTGAGTTGTTTTAAAACAAGATTAATGCGCACTTTATACGAGACACGGGACCGAAAACTGTACTGTTTCTTGTTTAGAGAACTGTACAGTTTCTTGTTCAGAAAACTGTATAGTCTGTCAAAAGGCACGCTAAATATGTATATCTTTTAAGCACGATCGTAAGCTATTATCGTATGTTCAGGAAATGGTTAATAGGTATAGCTACAATGAAAGCCCTACCCTTTCCCTAGACTGTTTTAAAGACCATTGAGTCTTTTTTCAGTCCAGCCAACTCTACCGATTTTTTCAACAAGCTAAACCGCGATTTTAAGATTGTTAGTGTGATAAAAATACGGATGAATTTACGATTATGTACGCGAGCAGATGCTTTCATTGTACCCCTACCACCGCCACCGTCTCGGCTTATGTATTATAATTGTCATTGTTCATCACCCAAACCAACCAGAGTCGGCCCAAATTAACAGTGGTAGGGATGTTAGTTTCTACCCCGATCATTATTTATTAGTAATTACAACCACCCCGTGTGGAGACCGGTATCCCGCCTCGCCAGGCCCCCCATCCCAGACATCCACCCGTGCATCCGCGGTCAGGGTCACAATGGAGGGGGGATTAGGGAAAAGAGGGGAGGGGACAGAACGCATGTGTGCATCTCACACTATCATCCTATCATCCTATCTGGCAGACACTACTACTAATAGGTATAGCTAATATACTTAATATAAATATATTAAGTATCTGTTTACGTTTTTAAAAGCATACAATATATCAATATCTACTTAAACGTTTACATAAAAAAACATTAACTGCCCGGTCAGCCAAATGTCGTGCCGGCCATTCAATATTTCATACAGTTTTCGTTTTATACGGAATAGTTTACAATCTGTACAATTTTCTGTACCGTGGGCTTAAGTATACTGAATTTCTCATTGTGATATTTCATTTTAACAAAAATAACTTAGCCGTCAATGATATCTTACTACGTTCCAATTGTTCGATATTTTTTTCTTTAACAATGTAAGGTCGGGCAGGTTAAGTGGTTGAATTCGACAGATGAAGATAAATGGGTAGTAATTGTGGAGATGAAGGGTGTGACAGTAATTTGATTGACATTAGAAGTATGAAGGTCAAGTAAGAACGTGTTTGGGATCACTAGAAAAATGAGGAACACGGACTAGGTATTATTATTATTATGGATAGTTTTTATAACGCCATATACGTCGAGGGCGCTTCAAATATTGAATTTAGAAGATTTTTTCGGCAATCATCTTTATTAGTGTAGGTAAGGCTCTACTGAGCTTTATTACTTACTAGAAGACGCCTGAAGATGTCTCTCCAATTTTTCGTTTGCTTTATATTTTTAACCAGTAAATCTTTTAACAACATTTTGAATGTATACAAATACTTGTAGACAAATTACTGAATTATACCCATGCTGGGCTGATATCAGAAATTATTGATATGACACTAATAAAGATGATTGCCAAAAAATGCTTAACAATCTTCTCAACAGATGACACCAGCATAGAAAATTTTCGTAATGCGGAACGACGTAGACGAGTTCAATATATTTATATCAGTTCCAATTTTGCCATATATATGGTAATCATATGATGGGCGGAATGGAGAATGTTGTAGTACATCAAGTGGCCACTTAACCCAGCCAATGACAGGTCATAAGCCCTGTAAACGCCTAGATAACCCACATTCGCTTCCAGAGTTTCTCTGTCTCTGTTGGGATATCAATAATATCTAGCATGGGTATAATCCAGTAATTTGTCTACTAGTATTTGAATACATTCAAAATGTTGTTAAAACTATTGATATAGGTTACAATTTCATTTCAGTCACCCAATTTTTCAGCACAGAACTACGAATAAAGTAAACAGACGACTAGTCGACTACAAATATGGCCGAATAGTCGGCTTTCCCGACTAATCGGTACATCACTATTTGATATCCATTATTATTATAATCTATGGTTATGTTACATAGCACGCGTCCCCAAACTGCGACGAGCAGATGGCAGTGCTGCCAGACGGAGGGAATTTTCCCACTTTCCGGGAATTTTCGGGCCAAATTTTGAGAAACGGGAAAAACGGGAAGATTCCGAAAAAGAGTGGAAAAAACGGGAATTTTCGCACTTGTGGGCATAATTTATGTGAACTTCGCCATTTTCCGTCCAAATACATGGCTTTTTTTTGTTTTCAACCGGAGAAGTTGTCCATCCTGGAAGACGTAAGGTAAGTTCAGTGTGCAGCCACCGCGACCGTAGTGCCATCTCATGGCGGTCAATTTCTACCAATGGTACCAATTTCCAATGTTTCAATGTTCCTGTGACTTTAAGATGTTACTCTAATTTTTATTTAATAAAAACCCGCTCTGTTAGGGTAATATGACCTATTTTAGGTTTTTAATATTTCAAACCTGGGCGCCATAACGTCGGAACATGCTACCAACCATGGCAACGTAGCGTCTGACTGTTTTATTGCGTTTTCACGCATTTTTTACGGCCACTAATGTCACACAATGACTAAAAATATCTTTTTTTTTCTTCAAAATGAACGTTTTTAAGCCTTTTGAGAGAAACGGGAATTTCTGGCCGAAAGTGGGAAAATTGGCAGCGCCGGGTGGGAGAAGCCGTCTCTCGGATCTGGCAGCACTGGCAGATGGGGCCCAGCCGCGGCCGGAATCGAAGCAGTAGTTCTATTTCGGACCTTGACACAGAAACCACTGTATTCGAGTAAACATATCGCAGGTTAGTGTAAACTGTCTGTAGCTCAATCACAGATGATTGTCGACGTGCTAAGCATTTGACCGATCACAATGAACATACGTTGATATCACGGTCGCGTTGCCAAGCACCATAGACGAAAGGCATACTTTGACATATGTTTCGTTTTATTGCTTTCTCAAATTGATTTAAAGCAAATAAATGAAATGATAAATTGTGCACAAACAATTAAAACTATAAAACTAAATTATTTTACTAAACTTACAGTTTTGGCGTAATTTCCATATTTAAAGCGGTAATTAATAATCCCGATCGATAACTTTTGACGGATGTTCCATTGTGATCGCGAAAACGTTAAACATCCATAGTGAGAAATCGTTATCACGTCGATAGTCAACTGTAATTGAGCTACTGTGTACCGCACTCTACACTCTACACTCGGTCTATGGCAACAGCGATCAACCGAGAAATGTATTGGACCATGGATTCTCAAGAACATCTTAACCCTTACGTGGCGGTGACAAAGCCTCCATCTACAATGCATTCAATTTACCTACACATCCATATTAAAAAACTACTACTTTCCCTTATCCGCACCCAGTGGTGCATAGGGCACTGCATTGGTGGACACCAAGCGCAGTGAATCATGATCATTTTTCTATTACTTGAAGGTAAGATGATCAGTCTTACGCTTCAGAGCCTGTCCAAGGTATCGCACATGAAATATAAATATGTAAATAAATATTTCATGGGAATCGAACCCTCTACCTCATGTCCGGTAGCCAAATGCGCGGCCACTATTCTACGTGGCGGACCACCAAAACTCTGAACAATAAATGCTTATCACTAACACATACATAGCTCAACTCGATCGTATTCAAAATAAATTTATGAAAATGTTAGATGGTAAGCTTCATTTGAAATTTAACTCTTACGAAGAATCATCAGCCTTCCATAAATTATCTTCACTTATTAAGCGTAGAAATATATCTGATTTATGTTTTTTGTATAAAGTTATAAATAATGTAATTGAGAGCCCCTATCTTCTAGAGCAGATACCTCTTCATTGTCCAATTAGACTCACTAGACAATGTCATCTTTTTTATAATTTAGCACCATCAAATAATTATTTAAAAAAATTTTTTATACATTGTAGTTGTGCGAAATTCAATGAATACTGTAACTGTCTTGACATTTTTAACATCAGACTACCCAATTTCAAATTAAAATTATTTGAAATCTTATAGGCTGTAAAAGGTAATCCTAATTCTATTCCCAGTCATCTTCTTTTCCTTTTACCTATCCCTATCATCCTATCCTTCCCTCATAACTCTTTTTTTTTTATTTCTTATATTTATTTTTTCCATCTACTTTGAATTGTATAAATGTGAAAAACTATAATTGGTAATCATGCTTTTTTGTATTCTACGTTCATGTATCGATACTGTTGTTTTTCCTATAAATAAATAAAATAAAATAAAAATACTTGGATACAAGGGATTGCCTTTATACACTTACGCTATGTTATTGTGCATGAAGTTTTAAATAAACAAATAAAATAGTACCTTGTAACTAGATTATTTTTTTTATTTACCTACTATGATTACTACTTCTGAGATTTCTGAGTTTTGAGAATAGGTGTCTTAGAAGAATTTTAGGTGTGCGGTGGTTTGGCTTTGTAAGGAACACAGGCAACGGACACAGCAACCCTCGGTATCTACTGTCATCCGGCGAAGGCGTTTCGGCTGGCTAGGCCATACACTACGCATGCCTCCCGAGAGCCTTAACCATGCTTGCCTATTTTACAAGGTATCAGGTTCTCGGCGTCCTGGTCGTCCACTGTTGACAATTCGTCGGCAGTTTGCGTCAGAGCTGCGGGACGCGGACTTGACTTGGGAGGATGCGCTGGAGCTGGCGGCCGATCGCTTGGCCTGGAGGCAGTTTGTGGTTTCCACATGCTCCACATAGGGAGCGGATAGGTATGATGATGATTACTACTTAATTATGTATATTTTAGCGTAATCTTCCTCACCAAGCACAAGAGCTTGTCTTTTTTATTGGTGGGGTATAGCGTTATGTTAATATTGTATAATTATTGTCGGCGGTATCCTCTTTCTCTTTACTTATCCTCTCCTGCGCTTAAATATTCAGATTTCCCAACACATACACCACACTCCACACACATACAACAACACACATACACATGACATAACATAACCACTGTTTGCTCACTTCACGTCTTTAGAAATTTGTCTTTGTACATTGTGTTGTCCACGTAATTGGTGTTATTCTTCTATATGTTACCTCAATTTGAAAATTCTTTGTTAATTTGTACTAAACATAGCACTGTGTGTATAACATTAAAATATAAATAAATAAATAAGCTTGTTAAAATATGAAATAAATATTTTTTTAATTATAAATATTTTGTTTAGTTTCACTGTTTATTTTAAATGTGCGATTCTAGGGTTCGATATTATACAATAGTATACCTATTGATAATATTATATTCTCATGGAATGTGTTCTATGTTCTCATCTCTCGTCGCATCGGACAGCGTATTTATAGAAGCTCAGGAATTTCCGAGCAGACGTTTGGTGACATACCACATCTGTATTGGCGGAACCTAAAGGCTCCTTTACACAATACTACGCGCTTTTAGCAATCTTCGCGTTAGAGAACATTATTTATTATTTATTTATTTGTGGATGATTTATTAAGCGCTATTTTTGCGAGAAATCGCCTCAAGAGCGCTGTACAATAAAGAGACTAGATCACAACACCTTGCAGCTACCAAGCGCATGGGCGATTGGGATTTTTTCTAGCCTCTTACAGTTTAAACAGATTTTAATACATGATATAAAAAATGAAGTCGGAATAATCGACGCCGACGTGCGTGCATGAGAAGATGTATGAATGTGGAGGAAGCAAGAGAAGTATGCCAGGACAGAGTGGTGTGGCGTTCTGTCCTCTCTGCCTACCCCTTCAAATGGCGTGATGGTTAGTTAGTTAGTTGTATAAAAAATATTTTAAAGTCTACTTAGATTATAATGATGGATTATGTGTAAACGGATATAACTTTGTAGGGAGATAGATTCTTGTCTTGCAGCTACTGAGCGCATTGACGATACTATTCTACCCCCCTTTACAAAATTTGAATTGTTAAAAATAGTGAAATGTATGTAGATTCAATATGTAAATGAACTTTTCTAATAAGAATTTAAAAACGAATGTTGTGTAGAGAAGGCATGCGAATAAACGTTTGAAAGGATAAATTTAAACGAATATGTAATACACTTTACTATTTTTAAAAAAAGTTTTATTATTGAACAACTTACTGCTTTTATACACTACAAGAATATTTTTATGCTTAAATGCATGAAGTACAAAACTCGTAGTACAACCCGAAAACCGGTGAATCTACATCATATTTGGAGTCGAACGTGTAATACGACTTGGAACTTAACTAAATAAATGATATTTTATAAGAGTTTGCAAAAAAACATCGAAAAAAAATCGACTTCGTACTCCATTTTCTCAAATTATTCTACAAAATCGACTCCAAATGTGATGTAGATTCACTGGTTTCCCGCTTGTACATCGCATGGTGTAACAAAACTCATAGTACAAACCGAAAACTGGTGAATCTACATCATATGTGTGTGGTCATATCATCACATTTATAGTCGAATGTGTATGACTTTTGAAATTAGATTTTTTTTTAAATCTTCTCATAAAAGCTTTCATTAGTACCTCAGATTAAGTAAAATTGCACAAATGCTTATTCTAAGTTGTTTTTTATTTCGTTTTCTTTCTGAATAGTATTAATTTGACTAAATAAATGATACTTCTTTTATTGTGCCTCCCGGAGGTTAATTTAATAAATAAAAATATCACCCATCTAGACGAGGCTTTATTCCCTGTATGAATGGGACTTTTGTTCCTTATAATGGCTATCGAATT
>JAGVSP010004801.1:0-21528 GCA_022494985.1 Micrasema minimum
TACCAAAACACTTTTTAGTTCCATAAATTCAACTTTAATTACACCCATTGACCACTGTTGGTGGATAAAAACCTACGATTTTAGCGGGCAAGGTTACAAAAAAGGTTAATTGCTAACAATTATTGTAGCGAACCATAAATATATGACATCTTCTGAAGACGTAAGAACTCGTGATTTTGATCGAGGCAGGTATAATTGGACGACCAGGACGCCGAGAACTGATTGTTTGTGAAATAGACAATCACTGGTCGTCCACTGTTGACAATTTGTTGACAATTTCTTTATTAGGAAGAATTAGAAATAAACTAGATCAAAAAACATCACTTCTAATATACAAGAGTATATTTGTCCCACATATAGACTACTGCTCATCTATATTATACCTTAGTAATGAAGGAGAGCTAAAAAAGTTACAAATTCTGCGAATCACATTGAAGTGCAGTAGAAGAACGAACATTAAAAAAATTATTAAACTCTTGAATATTATGTCAGTAGACCAAAGAATTAAATATAATGTTGCTAATGAAATTAACAAAATTGTTAAAGGGATAATTCCAAGATATTTGCAAAACAAATTAAAAAACAATGACTTTTTTCATAAATATGCAACAAGAGGTTTAAAAAATTTAAGATTAGAAAAGAAAAGAAAAACTATGTCACAAAATTGTCTCATGTATAAGGGCATTAAAATGTATGAGGAGATGCCAGACGAAATAAAAAATGAACAAAATTTAAAGTTATTTAGGGCTAAGTGTAAAAAATATATGTGCGAAAAATTAGTGTAGATATTATATCATGGCTAAATTGAATTAATAATAACGATAGGATAAGAATAATTAGGAAAAAAAAAAATTAGTGTAATGTAAAATATATTAGCCCATGTAAAAAAATATATATACTAAATAAATATAGTAATAAAAAATATAAAAAATTCGTCGGCAATTTGCGTCAGAGCTGCGGGACCCGGTTTTGACTTGGGAGGACTTGACTATCCTCTCTGTTGACACTTTCGCGGAAATGTGATTGATAGTTAGTTAGTTCTACTTATCAAATGTTATGTACCTACCTACTTTTGCAATATTTTATACTACTAACTACTTTCTCTTTCCCGCACCCAATGGTGCATATGGCACTGCATCGGTACACCAGGTGCAGTGTATCTTGATCATTTTACGCATGGAATATTAATATGAAAATTAAAAAAAAATCATGTTGACCCCCTACGGGAATCGAACCCGCGACCTCATGCACGGTAGCCAAATGCGCTACCACTATGCAATTTTTTAAATGTTATATAACAAAAGAGAATTTAAGAAGCTTTTCCCAAGTTCGGGAATATGGATATTTAAGCGTTTGCAGGGCTTGTAACCTGTCATTGACTGAAGCCACTTTTCGTATTATTGCAACATTTCCCTTTCTGCTTACTATCGAATATCCTCACCAGCTAATTTCTGGATTTTGAATAGTAAATCATATATGCTAAGTGTTTTAATGTCATTCGCATAAAAGTTTGGAAGCGATATCTACGACATCTATGTATTGACAGTGGAATTAAGAGCATACTCTACCACGTGACTCGCAGCAGCTTCCCATACAAACGTATTCCTCGATTTTCTCCCTGGAATTTAACATTAGAGCAATGATTTTTTCACACATTTTAAATATCGACCAGATGCGTGTTTGCACCGTCTTATTTGATAAATATTTTATTTGTTAAAGGAGATATAAAAATGATAAAAAATAAGTCGATATCTAAATTTGTGATAAAATAAAAATAAAAATAAGTCGATATCTAAATGTGTGATAAAATCTTTCCTCTAATGTTAAATTCTAGGGAGAAAATCGAGGCATACGTTGGTATGGGAAAGCGGCCGCGAGACACGTGGTGAAGTATGCTCTTAAGTAGCAAATTACTTTAATATAGGCACCATACTTTTGCAATTTCACTTTCATATAACTATTACTTGATTCAATTTAAGATTTTGATTTACTTACAAAGTACCAACCTAATATTATCTACAATCTGCAATAAATAATGTGGGAAATTTTACAAAAGTATTTACTAAACGTATTGTGTTCAATAGATTTGTATTGATGTTATCATATTGACATCGTTTATCATAAAAACAGTAATAGAAAATAAAAATTGAATTATTGTTCTACCAAGCGTTATTTTCAAAAGGAAAATTCGACTACACAAAACGGTTCTTCCTGTAAAAATAATTTGGTACAAATTGGAAATTTTAATCAATTTGTTGTCTGATTTACTTGTTTTCTTTTTTTGAATAAAACCTACCTTATTATATTTGCCTTTTATTTTTTCCAAAATACTTTTTTCTTACTTACATTACTTTTCTTTATTTGCGCCTAAAGGTGCATAGGGCACTACATATTGCGAATAACCCCATTCAAATGAATAATTCGTATTGCAATTGGAACATTATTGGCTAAGTAGGTACTATCAATACCTCAATGCGGAAAATGGCGACAAATGGTTAAATCTTGTCTTGAGATGGTCTATTCCTAGCTTTATACTTATATTTTAATATTGCTTTATTCTTCCTGCTACTGTTTTTGTGGATAATATGTTATTGTGTTTAAATGGACTTCATGTCCGTAAATAAATACGTCAAAAATATTCTTACTTCATATACGTACGACGCCATTTGCAAACATTATGACATCTTGAATGTACACACAGCGACCCGTTTAAAATACAACGGTACGCATGAAAATCTCATAATTCTGTTTGTTTACTGCAGACGGATTATTTTCCTCCAATCCATTTCCTCGACATTTTGCTGTAGGCAGTTGACATGACCAAAGATTATGACATAACGTCCTCGACAAGATGGCGGCCAGATTTTATGTTTTCCCGCCTTGTCGGATGTCATTTCGCGCTCCAAGTTTGTACACTTTGTGCTCCGATATTATGATTTCTAAACAAATCTAAAGTTCAAGAATATTGGCGACAATAAACAGTAAAGATAATGTTTTGTTCAAGTCGATTTTGTAAAAAGGCCTTCCAAATATTGAAATTAGGCAGGTATCCATCAAAACGAAACTAACATAACTTAATAAATTTATTTTATTTAAAACATTGTTTAAAAATCTATAAACTATATCATCATATGGATTCCACAAACTGCCTCCAGGCCTAGCGATCGGCCGCCAGCTCCCGTGCACCCTCCCAAGTCAAGTCCACGTCCCGCAGATCTGACACAAACTTCCGACAAATTGTCGGCAGCGGACGACCCAGGACGCCGAGAACCTGATGCCTTGTAAAATAGGAAAGCATGGTTAAGGCTCTCTCAGGAGGCATACGGTGTTCCGGGGTTAGGCGTTTCGGCTGGCTAGTTCATATACTACATATAAACTATGTAAAAGTAAGTCATGTTTTTTCTGCTTCGTGGTATAGTGGATAGCGCGTTAGACTTCCAGGAATGTGGTCAGATTCAGATCCCGACGGGGTCAACGCGATATTTAAAAAATTAAAATGGTTTAGTAATTCCCTTGATTGATAGATAAATATTAAAAAGACGACCATTTTTCCTTTTAGTTATCAATTATCGAGTTTCCAATGTCCACTAACGGACTAATGCAGTGCCCTATGCACCATTGGGTGCGAAAAAGGAAAGGTAGTAATAGTAGTTGTATTGTACAGACGAATGTACATATTAAAATTAATTAGGCTAGTTTTTTAATATGTGCTGACATTGTATCAACAGTTCCGCATTCTCTGCGCTTTTTAATTTTTTTATAATGTCTTGTAACGGAAAAAAATACATCACATGAACGGAACATTTTTGATTCTAATACATAATTTATTGCGAATATAACCGGCGAATAAAACCGGTATTTCTTTAAAAATATAACACTTAAAAATATTTTTTTATAAACATGTATTGTGTACTCAATTTAATGTTATGTAAAAAGTTCACTGGGGTAACAACGAATAAATTATTTTATGAATGATCTGATTATAAATTACAATTGACATCTTGAGATGTCATGACATTATCTGTTGACAGAGACGAGAAGTTTGGAAGGGAATACGGGTATTATTTAAGTGTTTGATAATAAGAATAACTCACATGATATTTGATTAAAAGTATTTTTTATTTAACTTTAATTAGTTATATATTAATAATTTATTCACATGATATTAATTACTTGGTACGCTTCCGCATCTAATACACGTGACTTGTAAATAGAAAAATTCGCAGAAAACTTCATAAGAAATGGGTTGATATTGTGAATGAAGTCTTCATAGCCTACAATCCAATGTAGTAAATAAGGAGTGGATTATGAAGGCCCTATGGGATATAGGATTCTGTAGGCCCTATAGGATATAGGATTATGGATTATGTAGGCCTTACGTAGTCCATTCCTTTTGCGAATTGTAATGCATTTTACGGTAAACTTTACCGTGCTGTTTACCGTAAATTTTAATATAAAATTACTGCTTCTACTTCCACAAAGAAAGAATTAAGAAAATTTTGGTTATGAGTCAAAATTTTTGAGAATAGGTCTTAGAAGAATATTATATGTGCGGCGGTTTGACTGGTAAAACCCATGTCATGTGTAACAGCTCGTGTCAAGATGCCCAGATCCCCCTGGCTTTGTCGGGACAAGTCATCGAAAGGGTCGAGAGCTTCAAATACCTGGGAGCGTACATGACAGAAAACGGATGGCTGCGTATCGTGACACCTAACCAGGGCCCAAAATACCAGACTTCTGAGTGCAGAGAATACGTGTCTTAGAAGAATTTTAGGTGTGCGGTGGTTTGACTTTGTTAGGAACACAGAAATGAAGCAACGGACACAGCAACCCTTGGTATCTACTGTCATCCGGCGTAGGCGTTTCGGTTGGCTAGGCCATATACTACGTATGCCTCCCGAGAGCCGCCACCATGCTTGCCTACTACACAAGGCATCAGGTTCTCGGCGTCCTGGTCGTCTGCTGTCGTAACCCGTCGGCAGTTTGCGTCAGAGCTGCGGGACGTAGACCTGACCTGGGAGGATGCGCGGGTACCGGCGGCCGATCGCGGATATGGTATGATGATGATAATGTTAATTAACCACGTATCTTGTGATAATTTTTAATTCTTATTACCGATTGGATATCGAAATTCGGTCGTATATAATAAGTGCTTTAAAAAGCCCTTATGTATAGTAGTGAAGCGTGGTGTTGGAAAAAGAAGGATGAAAGTAGATTGAATGCAGTAGAAATGCGATCTCTCAGGCGAATGTGTGGTAAGACTATGTATGATAGGTGTACAAATGTCCAAATTAGAGCAGAGTGCATGGCTGAGATAAGCATTATCGACAAAATTAAGAAAGGTCTTTTACGATGGTTCGGTCATGTAGAGCGAATGGATGATGAAAGAACGGCCGAGGAAGACATGGCATGTTCAAGTGAAACAAGTGCTTGAAAGTGGGCATGTAAGAAGTCGGAATAATCGACGTGCGTGCATGAGAAGATGTATGAATGTGGAGGAAGCAAGAGAAGTGTGCCAGGACAGAGTGGTGTGGCGTTCTATCCTCTCTGCCTACCCCTTCCGGGAAATGGCGTGATGGTTAGTTAGTTAGTTAGTTAGTAATATCCTGCGTGCGTTATATGTGGTTTCAGCCATCCAATATAGTTCAGTAGTTTCTGCAAACAGGTGTGAACACCCGAACAAAGGACACCATCCCACTGTCGATTCGGGGAACGTGGCTCACTAGGCAGGCAGTAGGTACAGTGAGGTACGCTACATGGGTACATTTCCCGTCACGACCACACTACGTGACTATATTGCTTGTCATGTAACTGGCCTGAGAAGATCGGATTTCTAGGGAGGTGGGGGTGGGAAGCATCATGGGGTTATACACATTTTTAATGCAAATAATAAATATTAAAAACATATTTTAAAATTAGTCCTCGGCACGGGTTACCCCGTTGAGGACAAATTTATTTAACCAATTCATAATATTTTTGACACACACGAAAAAGCATGACTTATTGTCACGTTCCGCCTGAGCCGAGTGTGCAAGCGAGAGCGCGGAATAAGCGATAGAGAGGCACGATCGGCCTAAGAGATCGGTTTGTGACGCATCTATCTCTTCTTACACTCCATCGGCCGATGCGTCCGAGTAGAAGGGACACAGCAGCAGCACACAAGCTACAAAGTAAACGAGTGCAAAAAAAAAAAAATTTATGGAAAAAATTGAAATTTTCAATTAACTTCTGGTTTGTATTATACGAAATAATGATAACTCAGTAATAATAATTCAATTCAATTCATCAAAGTATCCTATTTTTCATCAATGTTTTCTTATGACGTTATCACGTAGCCCAAAATTTGAAATATTTGAGTATATCATTAGAATGTTTTTTTTTTTAATTAAAAAAAAGGTTTTATGATTTACTACTACTACTTTCCCTTATACGCACCCAATGGTGCATAGGGCACTGCATTGGGGACACCAAGTGCAGTGTATCTTGATTATGTGACATGTGACATATGAAAACAGTACAAAATTTCAGTAAATTTCGAAGTTAAAAAAAAACATTTAACTCACTAACTAGCCATAACGACCATTCACCGTAGTGGTAGACAGAAAAGATAGAACGCCATACCACTCTGTCCTGACACACTTTTCTTCACACCTTTCACACCTTCGCTTCCTCTACATTTATACATCTTATGCACACACGCTAATTATTTCGACTTTTCACATGTATACTTTCAAGTATTTGTCGCACTTGATCATGCCATTTCTTCCTCGGCTTTTCTCATTTAAAACATTTAAATCAATAAATTAGGTTATTCCTATCATCATCATCATCATACCGTATCCGCTCCCTATGTGGAGCATATGGAATCCACAAACTGCCTCCAGGCCAAGCGATCGGCCGCCAGCTCCCGCGCATCCTCCCAAGTCAAGTCCACGTCCCGCAGCTCTGACGCAAACTGCCGACGAATTGCCAACAGTGGACGATCAGGACGCCGAGAACTTGATGCCTTGTAAAATAGGCAAGCATGGTTTAGAGGCTCTCGGGAGGCATACGTAGTATATGGCCTAGCCAGCCGAAACGCCTTCGCCGGATGACAGTAGATACCAAGGGTTGCTGTGTCCTGTGTTCCTTACAAAGTCAAACCACCGCACCCCCAAAATTTTTCGTAGACACCTATTCTCAAAACTCAGAAGTCTGCTATTTTGGGCCCTGGTTAGGTGCCATGATTCGCAGCCATAGAGGAGGACAGGTGTGATGCAGGCGGATTTTGTTTTAACCGAGTAAAACATCCGATCTCCAGACAGCTCTCATACTGTAGAACGCGGCGCCCGCTACTCCAAGCCTCACTCCCAGTTTATCAATTGCAACAATTTTTTTTCTATATTAATTTTTTAACCTTTTTTTTAATGCCCATCTTACCTTAGTCTCCCCAGCAGATTGATACGTGGTTTGTTTTAATTGAATATAAAATCTCTACCTAACTTGCCATTACCGTATATTAGTCGGTTTTAGTTTGCACGCTTGTTCAGCCATACAGGTAGGCTTCACTTAATCACATCTGAATTTACATACATCATACAGCGATTATTCAAATTAAAAGCTTTGATTACTAAACTAACCATAGTCAGGTGTCTTGCCAGCCGTGGGTCATTCTCTATCATATTTACTGCCTACTATTACTCCTACACTACTATTACCCAATGGTGCATAGGGCACTGCTTTGCTACACCAAGTGCAGTGAATCTCAAACTTGTAAAATATGATCGTGTTAGCCCTTGACACCAGTAAAAATTCTCCTTTTTTTTATTTTTAAATTCAACGTTAAAAAAATTCCTTCATAAACTTTTTCAAGCTTTGGACCGTACATGAACTAAGTACGTGGAAGGCTTAAATCTATAAGTATTTGTCAATATTTCCTTGATAAATTAAGAAATAGCCTATAATGTAAGAGAAAATGTGTCCAATTACTGTAAATTTCATAAATATGCAACAAGAGGTTCAAAAAATATAAGATTAGAAAAGAAAAGAAAAAGTATGTCACAGAATTGTCTCATATATAAGGGCATTAAAATGTATAAGGGAGATGCCAGATGAAATAAAAAATGAATTAAAAATTTAGGGCTAAGTGTAAAAAATATACGTGTGAGAAATATTAGTGTAGGTATTATATAATGGCTAAATTGAAAAATGTATATTGGTAGTATAAGAACAGTTAGGAAAAAAATAAATTAAGTGTAATGTTATAATATTAGTCTATCTAAAATTATATAGAACTAAATAAATATAATAATAAAAAATTAAATAAAATTACACGATTTTTTATTTGAAATTGTATTACTCTTTTAGTAATTTCGATTAGTTTTCATAAAAGGCCATTATACCTTTAATAATTAATTTAAATAGTACAGTTCTAACAATACTTTGTTTTGTAACATATTTTTCGTAAGTGTCTGATAGCTATAGCATCCACTCTACATAATAGTAAAATAAGAACCGGGTTGTGGTCTAGTGGTAGATTCGGGGATTCCGGATTAGAATCTCTAGGTTCGAATCCCACTATAGCACAACTTGTTTCCTGCTTTCTGACACAGTTATTTCCGACTATTTGAAAGCAGCCCCCGAAAAGGGAATATTTGAGTAACTCAAATGTTTCTTTTCAAAAAAAAAAGAAAAAGAAAAGCGTGAGGTAGGACCGCAGCGTCACTCTGCAGCCGTGCAGATAAAAACTCCCCGAAACACAGAAATATCGAAATATAATGACGTATTTAATTGCTTACCATTTAGAACTTTCATTTTCAATAAAACCATGGACGTTTAATTCGTGATCAAATGGACCTCTCATCACAGCATAAACAACCATAACATCTTCGCAAGGGATCCCGCATCCTACATCTCCCAAAATCTCTTTACAATTGGGTCCTTTCCGATTTTCTATTTTTTATTTCAAAAAATTGATTGAAAAATAACAATATCAAGGGAATTTTTTTTTAAATTTTACGATGTCATATGAATTTTCTAGCGCTTTTTCAAATCGCTCGCAAAATCCTCCATTTGGCGCGCATGCGGTGTGACGTCACATCAATATGAGCGCTCACTTCGTAATGAATTTCCCGCCTTTATAATGGACGGCTATGACGTCATTAGCCAATAACGGGCGTTAAAAGTCACTCGTAATTTCGTGTTTTTCAAACATAAATTTATAAATGAAAACAACATTTTTGATCATTGTGTTTTATATAGTTGGAACTGTAAAAATATACTTTAAATATTTATAACGTTTTCAAGGATATTCATGCTATCGGGAACAACCCAATTGATTGTCATTCGCTGTTCCTGGAATCGCCTCACAACGGCGTTCCCCAAGGCCGCCTCTCGCACCCCATTTCTTCCTGTGTTTAAATATCTCTACCAACAGGTTTTGTGTAACATTGATTTATACTGAATACTTTATTCTGTCTATCGCCTCCCGGGGGCCATTTCATATTATGAGATAGTCACGCAGATTCGCCTGTTAGAGGCATCATCGCACCCACGCACTTGGCCTGGCGTTGTGTCAATGTAAATTAATTGATTGCGTTCCAGTTCTTATCTGGAATTTATGTTAATCATGGTTTGAAGCTGTAGCTAATAAGGAAATTATTAGATATTATTGATATCTCAACAGAGACAGAGAAACTCTGGAAACGAATGTGGGTTATCTAGGCGTTTTTACAGGGCTTATGACCTGTCATTGGCTGGGTTAAGTGGCCACTTGATGTATTACAACATTCCCCATTCCGCCCATCATCTGACAACCATGTATGACAAATTTTTTGAAACTTGTATATATGTTGAGTTTGTACAGAAGAATCCACACGCGAGTTGTGTTTTCGACAGATTTTACATTCCGCCCATCATCTAACAATCATGTATGACAATTTTTTTGAAAATTGTATATATGTTGAGTTTGTACAGAAGAATCCACACGCGAGTTGTGTTTTCGACAGATTTTAATATTTTAAATATTTTTTTTCCCTATAGTGATAAGCATTTTTTGGGGCAATCTAACTTTTAACCCACATTCGTTTCCAGAGTTTCTCTGTCTCTGTTGAGATATCAATAATATCTGATATCAGCCCAGCATGGGTATAATCCAGTAATTTGTCTACAAGTATTTGTATTCTCTCAAAATGTTGTTAAAAAAAGGAAATTATTGTTTGAAATAAACAATCTAGTGAAGAGTTTCAGAAAAGTGGCAATCCATACTTGAAAAATACTACCGTGCTTAGTGTTGTCTAGAGACAGCTAGTGACCCAGTACGTCAGTCATACGTCATCACTAGACATCTACGTCACACGTTTAAAAGTGTATTGGCATAAGTCTGCCAGTCTTTAGACGGTGGAATTTGATGTTGATATTTGGTGGTGGCGTTTTTGGGGTGATTTAAGAGGTGTTACGAAATTTTTAGAATGGAAATGCCCCTGTGATGAATGCGTTTATATTGTGGGAAAATTTAATATGACAAACTTGAAAACATCTTAATATACAGGTGTAACAAAACTCGATGTACAAGCGGAAAACCAGTGAATCTACATTATATTAGGAGTCGATTTTGTAGAGTAAAAAATTTTGATTTGACCCTTAGTTTTCGAGAAAATTGAGTACGAAGTTGATTTTTTTTCCGTTTGTTTTTTGGAAATTGTTATCAAATATTATGTATTTACTCCAATTAATACTTTCCATAAAGAAAACAGAATTAAAAAACGCGTTTTAATAAGAATTTGAACAATTTTATTTAATCTGCCATACCTACTGACAAAAACTTTTGTGAGAAAAATTTTTTTTTTTTTTTTAAGGTCAGATTAAAAAGTCATTACACAATCGTCTCCAAATACGATTTAGATTCACTGGTTTCCCGCTTGTACATCGAGTTTTGTTACACCCTGTATAAAAAAACTTCGACACGGGGTTATAGTTAATACCTAAAGAACTGAAATAAAATCATTCTTAATTATGATATGGATGTACAAATCAATAAATAGATGAATAAAATAAAATAATAAAATAAATGAAAAATCTTTTTTTATAAACCTGGCATCACTCCTTCCCAGAAATCCTTAAAAAGGTTACTTATCTTCGCAAACAAAGAAATCTTTATAACGAACATTAGCTTCTTAGTATTCTATTGGTCGTGTTGTTAGTAATATAGCGTATGTCATGTATGGAGGTTGACACTTCGCATGAATACTTGAAGTTGTGACGTCAGCGCCAGTGAGAAATATTTACAAAACGAAACAGAATTACAAAAACAAGACATATCAAGTTTTGGGCGTAGATGCATAAATGAGTTAAAAAAAGAGTTAAAAAGTTAAAATTAAATGAGTTAAAATAAATTTAAATAGAATAAAATGAGTAAAAAAACTTTTGGTTGTCTGTAAAGTCGGTTTACGGACGATAATTTTACGTGATAACGTCATAAGAAAACATTGATGAAAAATAGCATACTTTTATGAATTGAATTGAATTATTATTACGGAATTATCATTATTTTGTATAATACAAAGCAGGAGTTCATTGAAAATTACAATTTTGTCCATAAATTTAAAAAAAATTTGCACTCTTAAATTCAAATATTTGTTTACTTAAACTTATATACATTTTTTTGATGATATGATGTTTAAGATCCTCTAACCTGTGTTATTTTGTGAAGGATAGGACGATGATAGAGAGACTAGCGATAGATGCGTCACAAACCGAACGTGCCTCTCTATCGCTTGTTCCGCGCTCTCGCTTGCACACTCGGCTCAGGCGGAACGTGACAATGAGTCATGCTTTTTCGTGTGTGTAGCCGGCGTTCATCGATTTATTAGACGTTGTCACGTAAAAAAAATTAATAATGTTTATCCTTAACAAACGGGCTTGTTTTGGAATTCTAGCGTGCGTTCTTCCACGTAGGACGTATTCAGTAAAGAATTTTATCACACATTTGTCATACTCTTTACTGTTTGAAATTTAACTGCTGACAGCCATCCAGAATGCTGAATTGCACCTCTGAGCTTTTACCTTATTGTATGTTTTTGCAAACTGCACATAAACAATGCCCTAATGGGTGCATTCGCAAACGCTAGGCTTTACGTACGCGGCGATGCATTTTTACATGATAACTTTAAATAGAAACCAGTTTGCAGTAGAAATACCTTCTTATTTTGTTCCTTTTGAATCTAGTAAGCTTATTTTAATGTTTTTTTTTTGTAAATTATAACCCTTTTACTAGTTTGTGTACAAACATGATTCAAGGGTTTTTAAAATATGATTTGCCACTTATTTTAGATAACAAATAGCAAATAGCTACAAAAGTGTCATAGACCAGTAAATATAACTACCTCTCTCATTATTCATCATCATCATCATCATACCATATCCGCTCCCTATGTGGGAGCATATGGAATCCACAAACTGCCTCCAGGCCAAGCGATCGGCCGCCAGCTCCCGTGCAACCTCCCAAGTCAAGTTCACGTCTCGCAGCTCTGACGCAAACTGCCGACGAATTGTCAACAGTGGACGACTAGGACGCCGAGAACCTGATGTCTTGTAAAATAGGCAAGCATAGTGGCGGCTCTCGGGAGGCATACGTAGTAGTATATGACCTAACCAGCCGAAACGCCTTCGCCGGATGACAGTAGATACCAAGGGTCTCTCATTATTACCTCTCCTCCAACATTTAAAATATCCGTCATTCATCCTCTTTCCTTCCTTTCTCTATTCCATTTCCCGGTGTCATATTTGAGTGCATTTTAAACTGCACATAAACTTGTTAATAATGCAATGTAATTTTCAGCTTTATCTCCCCACCAACAATCTCGGTACAATAAATGCTTATCACTAAAATAAGTAAGGGGTTGTTAAAATATATTTTTCAAAAGCAAAAAGCTCGCCCTGTACACTTGCGATGTAATTTTGATAAATATAATTATGGTTGTAGTTGTATAAATTGCGCTTCGGGGGATAATGTTACAATGTAAAAGATGAAAACTTGAAAAACATTATTGACAATTATTATTCCCGATTTCTAAAAAATAATATCAATAATTAGCAAACAAAGCATTTGAATGAAATTTTAAGGTTGAATGAACAATAGGTAATTGCTGATTTTGTACATAATGGCTTTTTTTAAAACGATTTAACTATAGTAATTATAATCCTCCGAAAGTGCGATTAATCTTATACTTAACTTAAGTTAAACTAGAAATTTCTTGTGTACCATAAATTATTCTAAAGTTTGTCCTTGGATATAATGATTGATTATCACCATAGGATCATTTTTTGTATGGCGTAAAATAGCAAATTTAGGTATTTGTCAGGATCCAACTTCCATAAAGATACGAACTCGGTAATAAGCGACTTGATAACGATTTCTTACCCATGGATGTTTAACGTTTTCGCGATCACCATGGAACACGCGTTAAAAGTTATCGATCGGGATTATTAAACGAGCGCTTCTAGTCGGGAGCCATTTCCCGATATATCTTATTCGCACATTTCTTCATTCAATCTTTCTCGAGTGCCGTTTTGCATTTAGCCGGTTTTCGGCAAGCCAAATATTGAGAAAAGCAGTCGACATAATAAAAAATCTGACAAGCGCGATGATTTGACGTTTGACGTACGGCCGCGATATCGCGTGCATCGGCTCCGCTCGGCTCAGATCGGAAATGCTCGGCTCGGCGAACGTGTTATTGAACGAATGTCATTGTGATCGGTCAAATCGTTAGCGTTAGCACGTGGTTAGCACGTTTTTAACTACGTCGATAGTTATCTGTGATTGAGCTACATAAGTGATTTCATTACATTATATAGAGATACATTAATCAAACCAAAAAAATCAACATCAGAAGCATGGAGTAGAAGTTTAGCTATTGAAAAAAGCCTTACAAACTTCTGATAGGATATAATTTAATGTAATAGGATATAATTTGTTTTGATTTATTTAGCTTTTTGTGTATACAGTGGTGTACATTGGCGGGTTTATTGCCTTGTTGTCAATTTCTTCCAACCAACCAATATAACAAAGTAGTGCAGGTATTTAACATGAGCGCAATAACAGAAAGAAACACTATTTAATACATACACTCATATATCATCACACTCAATGTCTGCCTAGGATAGAGGGGAGGTAAAAACAGGAATAAAATTCAAGGAATTGATGGGAAATGTGTTTTCAGCCGTTTTTTAAAGGAGGTGACTGAAGGATAAAATATATCCTTATTACATACTATAAATATTGTTATAATGTTATAATTACTAGGTCGAAGGAGTATTAGAAGACCTAAATTAAAGTGGTTAGATTCTATGGAAAAGAATACCGCATTCTTGAGCGTTAGAAACTGGAGACCATTCCACACAGTTTCGGCGCGCGCATCACCCGCGGCGATTACGACAGTATAATACGTATAATATTCAATAGTATCGGTAATATTACAAATAAACTTTGATAAACTTTTATGATGGCGAATATGAATATAATGTAATAAATAATATGAACTGAAATCCTAGATCGAAATTAAAAATATCGAATAACGACTATTTGACAGATGAGTGATGTTGCCAAATTGTAAAATCGGTAGGCGTTCCTAAAGTTGTTCATAATATGTTGAATTTATATGCGCTTATAATTGCATTAAAAAAAATGCTTTAAAATTAAAATGACTCCAAAATCGGTAAATCGGTTGTACATTTTCAGTAGATTTGATAAATCTCCACAAAATCGACAGATCTGCAAAACATCGATAAGATAGGCGACGATAGAGATTATGAGTATGGCAACATTTATGGCAGTCCACTGTGTATTCTATGGTCCGACGTCGCGTTCTGCGCATGCCTACAGACAGTAAACTGTGCCGTGTAAAGGCAAAATTCACACCGCGCAGTTTTTATTGGTCAGAAAACGGTACAAGAAACTGTGTAGTTTTCTGAACAAGAAACTGCACAGTAAACTGTCCCGTATAAAGTGGGCTTTAGTTTTATGTATTAACGTAGGAAATATCTTTCCGATGAATGATTCGAAGTCTTAAAGCATTTTTTTAAACAGCTGACGTATTTTAAATCATTCAAAAACAACATTATTTATCCCAAAGCTAAAGCCAAAGTCCATAAAATTCAGCATTCCGAAGTTTGCAAAAAACAAACTAAAACGTCGATAATATTGTGTCGCATTTGGAAGCTAAAAAAAGACCGAAAAACAATGAATTCGCGGGATTTCCGTATCTAATCGAAAGTCCAAAACTCCGGCAAACAACACCGAATCCTGTTTTTTGTTTTGGCCACCAAAGATGTGAAAATATTTCACATCCAGAGTCAATGCTTCTGTGACCTTCACTGTCCTGAGGATTCCTTTGAATTTGCTTTGGGTATTGTCCAGGGGTCGTTGGACCATTGAAGACATGCTAATTAAATTCGGCTTCAAGCTGTTGTCTGCATATTGTTATCTATGCTTTCTGATACTGTGGATATATCGATTACGTCGTGGGCAGATCAGTCCTGTATTTAATCTGCTTTTTGCACGATAAACCAATCTACTTTTTTCTCTATCGTCCAATCTGTGATTTTAGACCAATTTGCTTTTAAAGCTGTTAAGCCATGATCCTCTTAGTAAATCTAAATAAGAAAAACGAGATTTAATCTAGATAAATTTAATTTCTTCGTACACTCTTTATCAAAAATGACAAAGTACTATTCTGTGCTTAAAGATCCCTCGGTAGAACTTGCAGAGAACTTCAAATTTTACTAACATAATGACATTGATTCATTTTTGGTTTTTTACAATTTACAATAATACTTATAACCAAACAACGTTGTCAGGATGAACTGCAGTTGTAGAAGTTTTTGTTGCTATTGGAATATTTCATTTAGTTTTTTCATACAGTAGAAATGAAAAAATCAGCATTTGTAAAACCCATGTCATGTGTAACAGCTCGTGTCAAGATGCCCAGATCCCCCTGGCTTTGTCGGGAGAAGTCATCGAAAGGGTCGAGAGCTTCAAATACTCGGGAGCGTACATGACAGAAAACGAAAGAGTTCAGAAAGAACTGGGAGTGCGGCTTGGAGTAGCGGGCGCCGCATTCAACAGTATGAAAGCTATCTGGAAATCGGATGTTTACTCGGTTAAAACAAAATGCCGCCTTTATAACTCCCGCATCACACCTGCTCACCTCTATGGCTGCGAATCGTGGCACCTAACCAGGGCCCAAGATAGCAGACTTATGAGTTTTGATTATAGGTATCTTAGAAGAATTTTTGTGTGCGGTGGTTTGACTTTGTAAGGAACACAGAGGTGAGGCAACGGACACAGCAACCCTTGGTATCTACTGTCATCCGGCGAAGGCGTTTCTCCCGAAAGCCTTGACCATGCTTTCCTATTTTACAAGGCATCAGGTTCTCGGCGTCCTGGTCGTCCACTGTTGACAATTCGTCGGCAGTTTGCGTCAGAGCTGCGGGACGTGGACTTGACTTGGGAGGATGCACGGGAGCTAGCGGCCAAACGCTTGGCCTGGAGGCAGTTTATGGAATCCATATGCTCCACATAGGGAGCGGATATGGTATGATGATGATGATGATGATGTAGAAATACTTCATTAAATGAGGTTAAAGTAATTATTTTCCTTTTTCTTGCTTAATTAGTAATTCCTACTTTAATCCAGTAAAGTCTGCATTTTCTCTTTATCAGGTAAAATCCAACTCTTGCAGAGCGTAAATGGTCATAAGTTAACAACAAGATCGAGTAATGTCTATTTTTTCTTTATTTCTCTTATCAAACTGGTCCTTGTATTCACTTTCTATGGTTTTATCTATGGAATACCTAATTTCTACTTTTCTCATCTCTTCTCATGCTGACTTATGGCGTCAGTCGTTCATTACAAATAAGGCACCAACTGGCAGATATGCCCATAACAGTATTAAAACACAAACTTGTACAATGTCTAGTCCTATTTCTCAATACAGGTTAAGCCATACAGACGTGGACTGTAAAAATACTAAGAAAAACTGACATAAATTAATATTATATATAGCGTTTTCCTTCCTCTTGAAGATAGCAACATTCAAGTTGGTTTCATGTTTCTAAATAAGCCAGTACTTGTCTGCGAGAGATTTCGCGACTGCGGTATTATAGAAAATTTCATAAGGAGTTCAGAAACGACTATTTATATTATTTTGTAGATTTTCACTGTATTAAATAATAGAGATAGGTAATGTTTTCTGGGTTATTATGCCGGGTTATTGGGCTTTGTCTTCGTTACGAAGTATTGCATTAATTATCATCATTAATTTGTCATTATTATCATTCAAAACATATTTTCATTCATAATTTTAATTTATTTTTGATTCAATAAAATTTTTGTTCAAATGTCTCTATTACTCTAATTGTCCATGCGCTTGGTAGCTGCAAGACAAATTGTAATAGAGTCTCTCTCGGTAAATTCAAGCCATCTTTAGTAAATAGTTAGGTTAAAAATATGTATTGTGTTCGTGCCCCAATTTTTCAAAACTACTAAACTTTTTCGCAATTACTGATATCAGATGGAAGCTGGCATTCCAATAGTCCATGCGCTCTGTAGCTGCAAGACGACCTGTATTGTAGACTCTATCTGCTATCAGTAGAATTAGTATGTCACTTGTATCGCGTTTTTAGTCAAATAGTTTTATTTTAATTTGTACGTGGGTGAAGCTGAGTTCCAACCGTCCATGCGCTTTGTAGCTGCAAGACGAATTGGAGTTCAGTACTTCGCCTAAGTAGGTATATATTTAATATGACTTTCACAGTATACCCACAAACAGGCTATGCCTTGGTGGGATTTTTGTTTATATATTTTTTTATTGTACAAATATGTTTTTTAATGTATATCTATGTAATGTGTGTTTTCTAAATATGGAAACTTTACTGGTCTATTCACTTATTTTTACTATCATCACAAATGTTACTATCTTAATGTACTGTTTGTTTCCTAAATAAATGAAAATGAAAAAAAATAAAAAATAAAAAAAAAACAAAAAATTTTCTTTTGAAAAAAAAAAAAAAAAAAAAATCGTTTCTTAAATAATCGTTAAAATAAATATTGCAGTCTTGCAATGTCCATCTTCTGGGCTGACGTGTGAGTACTAACTTATTATTAGTCATTTAGTGTTAGGAGTGCTCCGACATGGTACGAACTACTGCCAATCAAATACAAATCCTGACTGTGACAGGCACAAACTCCTCACCAAATTCAGGATATAAACAGCTAACACCTACTCGCACATCTGTCAAGAAATGGATACTGCAATGTGCTCCGAAATTTCGAACCACCTGTTAGGAATTTTTATTAGTCGAATACCTTAATTCATGCACCTATACTATGTTCACTAGGGATGGAAATATGGATAAGGACATTGAAAGGAGGGTTAGTGCCGGTAACAGAGTTAATGGTGCCTTAAAGTTGGTCGTATCTAATAAGTGCTTATCAAAAGAGACTAAATTGGCAGTGCATAATGGAGTTCTGGTACCAACCCTTATGTATGGAAGCGAAGCATGGAGTTGGAAAAATAAGGAATGCAGTTGAAATGCGATATCTCAGGCGAACGTGTGGCTTACCACTATGTATGAGACATGTACAAATGTCGAAATTAGAGCATAGTGCAAGGCTGAGATAAGCATTATTGACAAAATTAAGAAAGATCTTTTACGATGGTTCGGTCATGTACAGCGAATGGATGATGAAAGGACGGCAAAAAAAATATATGGTGCGACTGTGCCTGGATGTAGAAGTCGAGAAAGGCCGAGAAAGACATGCTATGATCAAGTAAAACAAGTGGGCATGTAAGAAGTCGGAATAATCGACGTGCGTGCATGAGAAGATGTATGAATGTGGAGGAAGCAAAATAAGTGTGCCAGGACAGAGTGGTGTGGCGTTTCTATCCTCTCTGCCTACCCCTTCGGGAAAATGGCGTGACGGTTAGTTAGTTAGTTAGAAGAAAAGACGATTAGCTACCTACAATTACAAGAACCAACTACAGTCCACACCTCCTCAACACCTTTATCTGAGTCATATCTTCACCAGCTCTTTATTGTTTATAATTTCCAATCCTTCCCTTCATCACCAGAATAATATTGAATACAGTTTAGGTACGTGAAGTAAAGTTGCTTCCTTGTAAGGTCGCCTGTTGTCAGTTGCCCACATTGGCATAACTAGATATTCCTTGCTGAGTCGGTAATGTTATGCGATACAGTTTGTATAGCATTATAGAGTAAACTGTAGACTGAGTCATCATAGCGTCATCCTAATATCCTTAGCTTTGCTTGGCTTGGAAACTAGATCAAGCTAATACTATTCATATAGATTTTTGAGTGAAAGTTCTCATTTTCTCATGAAAGCTTAAAAATTAAATTTAAATATTTAAAAACGGCTCAACTTTTATGTTTACCAGATAAGTACTAAACGTATTTCTACTGCTTACTACTTTCCCTTATGCGCAACAGTACTGTAAACTGTACAGTTTCTCGTACAGTTTCTTGTGCAGTTTCTTGTGCAGTTTCTTGTTCAGAACACAGTAGGTACAGTCTGTCAAAAGACACGCTAAATATGTTTGTGTATTTTTAAGTGCGATCAAGTTATTATTGTATGTTTGCAAACAGGAAATTGTTAATATAGCTAATAATGTAACTAAGTTATTTGTTTTTTTACGTTTTTAAAGCATTATTGCAATATCTGATATTATTGATATCCCAACAGAGATTGAGAAACTCTGGAAACGAATATGGATTATCTAGGCGTTTACAGGGCTTATGACTGTCATTGGCTGGGTTAAGTGGCCACTTGATGTATTACAACATTCCCCATTCCGCCCTTATGATAACCATATAAGACAAATTTTTGAAACTTACATTTATATTGAACTCGCGTTCGTAATATCACATTTCAAGTGATTTTCTCACTGGTGACGTCTGTTGAGAAGATTGTTAAGCATTTTTGGCATCAATCTTTACCGGTGTAGGTAAGGCTCATCCAAACTTAAATACCTACTAGAAGACGCCTGAAGATGTCTCTCCAATTTTTATTTGCTTTATATTTTAACCAGTAAATCTTTTTGACATCATTTTGAATGTAAACGCCTAGAAAATCCACATTCGTTTCCAGAGTTTCTCTGTCTCTGTTGGGATATCAATAATATCCAATATTAGCCCAGCATGGATATAATCCAGTAATTATATAACCAAATGGACACACAAACCAAATTATTAACCGACTTCTCCAAGTACAGGGTCGGTGTCGTTAGTTGGATAAGTCTAATGGGTCGTGTATATATTGAAAATGCCTGCAAAAATATGGCCATGTAATTATTAAAATTTGGTAAGCTGTAAATTCTAAATTTGTGAAATCAAACTTATGTATAATACTACAATGCCCTGAGCCTATCTAGTGAGTCGGGGCCAGATCATAAGCATGGTTGAGTCGCCATCCCATTATTGTGATTATTATTGTGAAATGTAATAAATAAATAAAAGTAAAATAATTTGTCTGCAAGTATTTGTACACATGGAAAATGTTGTTAAATATCAATATCTACTTAAAACGTTTACATGAAAAACATCAACTGTCAGGTCAGCCAAACGTCGCGCGGACCATTCAGTATTCCTCATAGTTTTCGCTTTATACGGGACAGTTTGCAACTGCACATGCACTAGAAATTGTAAGTTTTCTGTCTCCGTATAAAGTGCGCTTAAAGGCCAAAGATGCTACTGATAAAATCTAGTATTGTCATCTCCCGCGCCTACTATTCCCTAAAAAGTTGTGGATATTCTGCGCCATGAAAATAGTTAAAATTCCTCTCGCCTTTTTGGAATTTCGCTGTTGTGTTGAACACGAGCTACGATTTTTATTTATTTATTTACATAACCATCACAAGGATATTCAAGGTAACTTGCTGAGTTAGGAAAGGTCGCCCACGACAGATATGTGAACATCTGCGCACAAGAAAAACACGATACGAAAATGGACGAATTCATTAGCCATTTCATTAATATCATCATCATCATATCATATCCGATCCCTGTGTGGAGCTTATGGATTCCACAAACTGCTTCCAGGCCAAGCGATCGGCCGCTAGCTCGCGTGCTTCCCCCAAGTCAAGTCCACGTCCCGCGCAAACTGTCGGCGAAATGTCAACAGTGGACGACCAGGAGCTCAATCACAGATAACTATCGACGTAGTTAAAAACGTGTTAACCACGTGCTAACGCTAACGATTTGACCGATCACAATGAACATACGTTCATACCACGTTCGCCGAGCCGAGCATTGACGAAGCAACGCTCGGAGATGCTCGGCACGCGATATCGCGGCCAAACGTCAAACGTCAAATCAACGCGCTTGTCGGATTGTTTATTATGTCGACTTCTTTTATCAATATTTGGCTTGCTGAAAGCCGGCCAAATGCAATACGGCACTCGAGAAAGATTGAATGAAGATATGTGCGAAGAATATATATCTCGGGAAATGGCTCGCGACTTGACGCGTTTAAT
>JAGVSP010004802.1:0-13894 GCA_022494985.1 Micrasema minimum
AATCCGATAATCTATCCATTTTGATTGCCGACAAACATGACATTTGACAGATCGCGGGCTTATTCCAGCGTTTATACCGCCAAATATGCAGGAATAAGCTTCTATGGTCACTATTCCAGATATAAACTGAGTTTATCTCTATGCGAGGTTTATAAGTAATACTTTTTGCTATTCCATCATTATTCTTATCACTATATTCGAGTTTATCGTTATACCCGATTTATAAGTAAGGCCCTTTAAAAATTACAGCCAATTTAGTAAATGTTAACAACATAACATTTTATTTTTAATTAACAAAAAATATCGTTTACGGCACCAATAACTGGCGTAACTAAATTCATGTTTCTCCATTCTCATTTCTAAGTTCATTTAAAAAAAAAAAATTTTCAGCGACAAAAGATTGTTTTTTGCTTGAATTGCGCGGGCCCAGTTTATTCTTGGGCGCATCACCCTAATGTGAAATGTTCTCGGTGCCGGCACATCAGTAGGCCTAGGTTCTAAGCTCGGGCGGGGGAGGCGGCCCAATACTGATCACCTGGCCATCATTAAGACAATACTTGGGGGACCGTAATGGGGAACACGTCGAGTTACAACGAGGCGGGTATTTCATCATAATGTTTGTATTCTGTAACAAATATTTCATCTTGTATAGAAAGGTGAAATTGACGATCAACTAATGAATGTACAATGCTACAAAGTGTGTTATATGAGAAACGTAAATATTACTTCAGCGACGCGATTCTCTGTAAAATATATCGCATTTGTGACGTCACGCGATAAAAATTCTCAATAGAATACCATTTTCAATACGGAGAAAATAGAGCCCCTGATTTTTATTTATTTATAATATTTATTTTATAATTTATTTACAGGAAAACCAACAGTCAAATAATCATAATAATAAACATTAAAAGATGATACAAATGAATTAATATTTACATACTTTGTATTCAACATACTAAAAGCCGTAAGAGATGTAATTTTAAAATATTTTTAAGATGTTATATTTTTTCCAAAATGTATACTTTTATTAAATATTTTTTATGTTACGCACAATTAATTAATGATGTAATTATTATCATAATAGCGTTGTTTTATGTTTACTATAATAATAGGCTAATATCGTTAAGAAGGAATACAAGATTTTATACATTCTGTATTTAAGTATTATTTTTTAGTCATTTTTGTTATTTGAAAAAGTTTTGAAATAAATATTTTCATTCACAAAATTCGCTCACCCAAATTCGCCATTCTATTATGTTGGTAGTAGAATGACGCGTTGCCGTATTCCCATTGAAGAAGAAAGAAAAAGACTTTTTTTAAATTAATAAAAGCTTTTTTCTGTTTTATGCACTATGCCACGAGGCGGTAGGTGACGCCTTCCTAAATGCATTTTTGATTAATGGGAAAATATCGATATCTAGTAAGTGCTATATGTCATAATCATCATTACATACCATATCCGCTCCCCATGTGATTTTTTTCATGAAGCAAAGGGAATTTGTATTTGTATTCGAATTTTTACTGATACGTTACAAAGTTCTATTTATTTGTAGACATGGTGTGATTTTTTTTTTTAGAAGGCTTTTGGCGGCTTTCCTGGTAATAGCTCGTGCCTCATAGTTTGGAAACCGCTGATGTAGACATCTTTTGGTACTATTTTATACATTGATTTATTAATACACTTAGATATGAACTGAACCCAAAAAATGAATGACACTTCAACTCCGCCAAAACCTCCAACTCCGCCATACGCGTGTTTAGTAATTTTTTAACCGCCCGCCGCCGCCGGCCGGGTCGTGTCCAGAAAACAATCCACAATGCCTTCCTTGTCGTGAAACCGTGTAAAAACCGTACGGATAAAATTAACAAAAAAGAGAGTATAATTTTTCACATGTAAATGTTTTTTAAAATTTGTTTACAAAGCCTTAAATATTCAAAGAAGTTTTCTTTCTAAATAATTGCGAATCCACAAGAAAAAAAAGGTCATTTTAGATGGATCGTAAAATTCATGAACGCTCCTCATAAGGAACGGGTTAGTATTGTATACTGTTACTGTAATCCTGTATACAGCTCATACTTTTTGCGGGGTGTGGGCGGATGCTTGCCGGCAGTCGAAGGGCTCTGATAGGTATTGGTAAGAATTAAAGGTGCGGAACCTTTGTGTCATTACTTTTACTAAATAATTAACTCTGCAAGGCAGATCTAGGTGTATTAATATATCAATGATTTTATACAAATATCGTAATGTTCCTGAAATGGTAGACAGGTATAACTGTATAACAAAGGACTGTGCAGAATGCGTGTTTCCTGGTACATATCATTATCCTTTGTATAATTTGTAATTTAATCAAAAGCTTTCTCTTTTCAATAATGGAAACGACATAAGTACAGTATTCACATGATTGTAATATGAAACATTGTAACTTTATTTATTACAGTTTGACATCACAACAGAGACGAGAAGTTTGGATGGAAATATGGATATTTAGGGGTGTTGTGGTGAGGGTTGAAAAGACGGCGGAGGTTTCAACGTTTATTGTCGATTATTTATGGAAGGTACAAGAATGACAGGGCTGGCGTAGCGTAGCGTGGGTAGACGGCGGTGGAGTGGTGCGGGTGGTCGGTAGCAGCGGGGCGAAGTCCGGGCTGGACGATGGCGTCGGTCAGCGGAGCGGAGACTTGCCAGAAGCTACGAGACGTAGTAGGGTGACTTCGTAGATCTGCGTAGATCGGAAGGAGAGAGTCAGAGATTCCTCGTGACGTAGACTTGATGCGTGTAGATGGTGTATTAATACTGAAGCTGTAGAGTTAATGTGGGCCACTTGGCCAAGTTTCACTTGTGATGCGTCCGCACCATTTCATTGGTTTATTTATTTATACACAGTTCTGATAATTGGCAGGTCATTTAGTAATATTTAAATACTAGGCGACATGGTGGCACTCTACTATACAAATTACCATTAAGTACCGGATGGACCAGACTATACACGGCCAATAAAGGTGTGGTTTAAAAAAATAAGGTTAATGTAAGAAAAAAACAGAAATCTTTCTATAAAGGCCTTATTTTGAGAGCTCTATCGTTGGGCAAAGCCATAATGACCTTGTATTTATGTGGCGCTTTACCATATTATAGTAGAGTTATGTGTTACGACTTAAACGGGCGGCTCCGGGTGTGGGAAATTTCCCGGTTTTGACATACGGATAATTGTAGAGTTCTAGGTGATTTACTGAATTTAACCGTTATTGTTTCATCTGTCCGCCTTGTTGGTGTAGCGGGAGTGCGTTTTCTGCTGCCAGGCATGAGGTCGCGGGGGTTCGATTACCGATGGGAATATCATCACCGATTTATTTTATTTATTTATTTATAGGAAAACCAAATCACGTCAAAATAATCATTTTTAATAAACATTAAAATACTACAGCGTAGACTATTAAGAGGTTGTCACAGGTATTATACAATAACAAAAATAGGTAAAAAAGAAAGAAATATATTCTCGTAAGCTTACTACAACACCATATCGCGCCTCCCGATGAGAAGCATCATTGATTCCACAACCTGCGCCCTCCATGCCAAATTGCCAAGCCACGTCGTTCAGGGATGCCGAGAACCCGTAGGCCGTGTAAACTATGCAAGCATGGGTTAAGGTCTCGGGAGGCAGACGGTTTTGTATATTGCCTAGGATATTTCAAAACTGTTTTTTATCACAAAAAATTAAAAAAATAATATTTAAATAGTTCATTAATACCTTGCTTATAAAATTAATTAATTTTAAAATTACGCCAGTTACCAAAGTAAACCAGTAAAATTCGTGTTTTTTTTTTTTTTTCCCAACTTTAAATATTTGAAATTACAAAAGTGATCCCTAGTACCGATGCCTGTCCAAAGTTATTCTTAAGTTTGATTTTATTTTTTTATTTTGTTTATCTTAAAATCACATTATTTATGCCTGTATTATTATAATCAAATTATTAGTAAAATTAATCGTGTTTTTTATTATTTAAATTTGTTTTGTAAAACCCCCCCCTGTTAATTAAAAAAATTAAAAAAAAAATTTTAAAATTTTAAAAAAATTTGTTTTTAAAAGGGGTTTTTTTTTGGGGAAAAAAAAAATTTTAAAAAAAAAAATTTAAAAAATAAATTTTTAAACCGGAAAAAAAAATTTTAAAAAAAAAATTTTTTTTTTTTAAAGAAAAAACAAAAAAACCCCGGGGGGAAAAAAAATTTTAAAAATTTTTTGGGGGGTTTTTTTTAAATTTTTTAAAAAAACCAAATTTTTTCCCAAAAAAAAAATTTTAAAATTTTAAAAAAAAAAAATTTTTTTTTTAAAAAAAAAGGCCTTTTTTAAATTTTTTAAAAAAAAACCCAAAAATTTTATTTTTTTTTTTAAAAAAAAAAAAGGGGGGAAAAAATTTTTTAAAAAAAACCCCCCTTTTTTAAAAAAATTTTTTAAAAAAAAGGGGAAAAAAAAAAAATAAATTTTTTCCCCCTTTAAAACAAAAAAATTTGGGAAGGGAAAAAAAAAAAAAAGGGGGGTTTTTTTTTTTTAAAACCCTTTTTAAAAAAAATTTTTTTTTTTTTTTTTTCCCCCCCCCCCCCTGAACCTTTTGGGGGGTTTTTAAAAAAATTTTTTTTTTTTTTTTTTAAAAAAAAATTTTTTTTTTCCCCGGGGTTTTTTAAAAAAATTTTTTTTTTCCAAAAAAAAAGGGCCTTTTAAAAAAATTGGGAAAATTTTTTTTTAAAAAAAGGGAAAAAACCTTTTAAAAAAAATTTTTTAAAAAATTTTTTTTTTTTTAAAAAATTTTTTTTTTTTTTTGGGAAAAACCCGGGAAAAAAAAAACCCCCCCCCCTTTTTTTTTTAAAAAAAAAATTTTCCCCCCCCCAAAAAGGGGGCCCCCCCCGGGTTTTTTAAAAAAAAATTTTTTTTTTAAAAAAAAAGGAAAAAGGGGAAAAAAGGAACAAAGGGCCCCCCAAAATTTTCCTTTTTTTTTGGGGATTAAATTCAAAAACCCCCCAAAACTCATAAGGAACGGGTTAGTATTGTATACTGTTACTGTAATCTTGTATATAGCTCATACTTTTTGCGGTGTGTGTGATTTTTATACAAATATTGTAATGTTCCTGAAATGGTAGACAGGTATAACAAAGGACTGTGCAGAATGCGTGTTTCCTGGTACATATCATTATCCTTTGTATAATTTGTAATTTAATCAAAAGCTTTCTCTTTTCAATAATGGAAACGAGATAAGTACAATATTCACGATTGTAATATGTAACATTGTAACTTTATTTATTACAGTTTGACATCACAACAGAGACGAGAAGTTTGGAAGGAAATATGGATATCTAGGCGTTTACGGGGCTTATGACCTGTCATTGGCTGGTTAAGTGGCCACTTGATGTACAACATATCAGAGAGGTTTCACATGTGATGCGTCGCGCCATTTCACTGTATTTATACAATAGTATTATATTACAATATTACAATAGTAAGCGTATCTGATAATTGACAGGTATGAATATTAAATTCTAGGCGAAATGATGACTCTAAAAAAATTACATTAAGTACCGGATGGTCAGAATTAAATGGCCAATAAAGTCGTGGATTAAAAAAAGGTTATGTCAGATTAAAAAAGAAATCTTTCTATAAAGGCCTTATTTTGATAGCTCTATCGTGGGCAAGCCATAATGACCTTTATTTATGGGTGCTTTACATAATATTAAAGTTTATGTTTACGATTTAAACGGCGGCTCCGGTGTGGGATTTACGCTGTTTTGACAACGGCTAATTTATGAGTTTCAGTGATTTAATGAATTTAACAGTATTGTTAACCTGTCCGCCTTGTGGTGTAGCGGTAGTGCGTTCTGCTGCCATGCATGAGGTCGCGGGTTCGATTACCGATTGGGAATCATCATCATTTATTTATTTATAGAAAAACCAACAGTCAAATAATAATTATAATAAACATTAAAAGAACAACATTTTGAATGAATACAAATACTTGTAGACAAATTACTGGATTATACCCATGCTGGGCTGATATCAGATATTATTGATATCTCAACAGAGACAGAGAAGCTCTGGAAACGAATGTGGGTTATCTAGAAATATCCAAAAAAATACTTTAACAATATTCTCAATAGATGTCAGTATAGAGAAAGAATATTAATAATATTCGAAATCTGTCGAAATAACAAACTCGCAAGCGGATTGTTCTTTACATCTTAGATATATACAAGTTTCAAAAATTTGTCATACATGGTTGTCAGATGACAGGCGGAATGGGGAATGTTGTAATTACGTCAAGTGGCCACTTAACCCAGCCAATGACAGGTCATAAGCCCTGTAAACGCCTAGATAACCCACATTCGTTTCCAGAGCTTCTCTGTCTCTGTTGAGATATCAATAATATCTAACATTAAAAGAATTCAGAGTAGACCAATTAGAGGTTTTCACAGGTAATATACAATAACAAAAATAGGTAAAAAAAAAAGAAAAATATTCTCGTAAGATTACTACAAACCATATCCGCTCCCTATGTGAAGCATATGGATTCCACAAACTGCCTCCATGCCAATGCCAAGCAATCGACGTTCAGGATGCCGAGAACCCGAAGCCTTGTAAAATAAGCCAGCATGGTTAAGGCTCTCGGGAGGCATACGTTGTATATGGCCTAGGATATTTCAAAACTGTTTTATCAACAAAAAATAAAAAAATATATAAATAGTTCATTTTAAATTGATTAAAAATTAAATTCATTTTAAATTACGCCAGTTAAAAAGTAAACAGTAAAATTCGTGTTTTTTTCCACTTTAATATTTGAAATTACATGTGATTTTCATAACAAGTGATCCTTGTTCGATGACTGTCCATAGTTATTATTATAATTTTATTTTATTGTTTTTCTTTTGTTTTATCTTAAAATCATATTATGTATGCCTGTATTATTATATTAAATTATGTGTGTACATGCGTTGCTTTGGTACTGATACTTTCATTTGTTTTGTAAAAGCCCCATGGGCGTGAATAAATAAATAAATAAATAAATATTAATGTTTCACGTCTTGGACTGGTACTGAAGCGTGTATGACTGATTATCTTACCTTCATGTAGTAACATGATCAAGATACACTGCACTTAGTGTACCTATGCAGTGCCCTATGCACCAGCGGGTGCGGATAAGGAAAAGTAGTAATAGTAGTAATATTTAAAAAACACCATCTTATTTCGAAATACAATGCAGACCGTGAAATGATAAAAAAATTAATTGGATAATTGATTTACTGTTTGCCTATTATGAATTACGCTGTTAACCAATAACGGAAACATTTAAAAACCCAACTGACCGAAAGTTACGATGGCTGGTATTTTCAATCATCCTTGACGGAAGGACCAGAGAAGGCTTGAGCCAAAGAATGAATCGGGTAGCCGGTGAAGGATGCTTGTCCATAAATTCTTTTTTTTTTAGAAACAAAAAGGCTATGTTTAAATAATTCATGTTTAATGTCATCGATATTCATTTTATTTTATTTTTTTATTGATTCTGAAATAACGGCTAAAATCGTTTATAATGCGAGTATCTAGATGTAGAAGTCGAAGAAGGCAAATTAAATAATGTACAAGTAGATACTTGAAAGTATCACAGTCGGAATAATCGATGTACCCACGAGCACGTGAAGATGATAGAGCGGTGTGGCGTTTTATCCTCTCTGCCTACACCTTTGGAGAAAATGCGTTGAGGTTTGTTATTTTTTATAATATTTGTGCTGCTACGCAGAATGCAAGCACTGACAGTGATAGGGGCAATGAAAGCATTTGGTCGCGTATTTAATCTTCTTTTCTTCCGCTTTTTCCAGTTAAAACTTAATCTATTAAATTTCGCGGATTAGTTTTAAAAAATCGGTAGAGTTGTGCTGGACTGAAAAAGGACTCAATAGTCTTTAAAACAGTCTAGGGAAAGGGTGGGGCTTTCACTGTCAAGCAGTGATTGTGAAGACAGCTCAGTAACCAATAAGGTACATAGGCATGTAATAAAATATCAAAAATGTATACTACTTTCCATTGTCCATATCTAATGGTGCATAGGACACTGCATTGGTACACAATCGTCATCATCATACCATATCTGCTCCCTATGTGGAGCATATGGAATATACAAACTGCCTCCAGGCCGAGCGATCAGCCGCCAGCTCCCGTGCATCCTCATAAGTCAAGTCCACGTCCCGCAGCTCACAGTGGAAGTGCAGTAAATATTGATAAATCGTTATGTGAAGGCAAGAAGATCATCAGCGCCAGACCAAGGTATCACATAATATGCACTTACATGAAATATTTTTTATGTGAATGTCACATTCAAAAACCCCGTCATCAAATCAAAGTAATCATACATATATTGTGTAAATATTTTACCAAAGTTCGTCAAATTAATGTTTTCAAAGAATATTTACTTAAATTTTAAGAGCCGGTCTGAAATTACCTACACAAATGAAACTTTTTCTTCTCTTTTCAAGGGAGTATCTTATGGGGTAGCTTCCATACAAATAAAAAAATTGTCACATGGATAAACAGCTTTGACTTATACCCGCTTTATATGGGACAGTTTCTTGTTCAGAAAACTACACAGTTTCTTGTTCAGAAAACTGTGCAGTCTGTCAAACTTCTGTCAAAAGACACGCTAAATATGTGTATTTTTGAAACGCGATTGTAAGTTATTATCGTATGTTTGCTCTCAGGAAATTGTATATTTAGCTAATAATGTAAATATGTTATTGGTTTTTTACGTATTTAAAAAGCATACAATAAACCAATGTCTACTTAAACGTTTACATAAACAACATTGACTGTCATGTCAGCTTAAATCTGACACTAGCACACAGTTTTTCATGCAGTTTTAGCTTTATACGGGACCGTTTTCAGACTGCACAGAAAACTGTGTAGTAAACTGCGCCATATAAAGTGGGTTTTAGAAGATATTAAAATGGCGTGTTGACAAACCACTTTTATAAATGTGTGTCCTTTACTTATTGTCTGACTGAAATAAAAAAGTAGGTAATGCAAAACCATAGAGTTAATAACCGTGTAATTTGAGAATCGGGGATACGGTTTTCGTCAGATGCGCATGACCAGACGCCGCAGCCGTGACAGTTGATAGCCAGCCGCCATTTTGGATTCTATAATCCTTTGTTGCAACATTTCATTGTTGTTTGTTATTATCTTTCGTTTCTTTACCCAATTATGATTTATTGAATCATATCACGCCCATGTTCATTTTCCAAGTGATTTGGTCTCCCAATTTGGGTTTATGTGTTAGGAACCTATTGTTAATTGTAATCGAAACCTACGTAGGTACCTAAGTTACCTGTTAAATAATAAATGAACCTTAGAAAAATAGGGTTGCCATGTCGGAATTTTTTTAAATTAATTTTTAGTTATTTTTTTCCTTTCGGTCTTCACTTGTGCCTAATAGTGCATAGGGCAAGTGCAGTAAATATTGTTCATTAATAAATTTATTACATTAAAGCAAGGTGATTATCAAGCCTTGCCCTTTTTTTTTTCTTTTTACAAATTACGTGTTGTATAAAAATTCGAGTAGGTTCTGATTACAGTTTTTTTAAAGAAATCTGTGCAATCTTATTGTATATACAATATTTTTAAAATTTCAACTTTTAAAATTTATAAATGGCGGAGGGGTGGGGGGGGGCTTCGAACGGCAACGCCACTGGGCCACCCGTTCTAATAGATAAATATGTATATCATCATCATGTCAGGCCTCCCCCTGCCGTCTCCACTCCTCCCGATCCTGCGCCGTCCCCATCCACTGTCTTCCAGCAGACTTCCTGATGTCGTCCAACCATCTCATCGGTGGACGTCCTTGAGGCATCTGGTTCCTCGGTCTCCATACCAGAACGCGTTTCGTCCATCTGTCGTCCGTCATTCTGGCTATGTGACCGGCCCATGTATGTATATTACATAATATTAACTTAAAGGGACCATCCCAAGGAACAATTTAGTTCAAAAAGGTCATAATTCGGTTATAGACCGGTTCTAGGACGAATGGCGATGAATAAAATGCGACTTACGAACTTACTAGTTAAAACTATCAACTAAAATGAGCTTTTTTGTCCACTCAATTCAAAATCCATCAATTTGAAACTAGAACCGAACGCATAGCAGAACATTCCACGTCTCATGAGGCGGCAAACAACAAAATTTACCATGTAGCCATAAAAACAAAAAAATAATAAAGTTACACGATCGTGTGCGACGCAGTCCCGCGCTTTTTGTATTCAAAACGTTCCATTACAAGAACAGGCCCCATATCTTTATAGAGAGATTATAGCAGAAAACTCCCCAACAAAGATAGGAAATACTAATTATTTTAAGTGAAAATGAGAATATGAAGCCTTTAGGCCATTTAATTTTGCAGAACCAACTGAATACTCTGTAATCCTCTTTTTTAGTTAGGTTAGAAAAATATACAATTCCTTGTATCAGAATTAACATAAATGTAGAAATGTATAAGCTCAATGTACCTAGGTGCAAACTGTTTCTCTTAGAGAAACATAGCATAACTAATCGGTAGCAAATAAATCAGACCTACCTTTTTAAAGGTTTTATTGAGTAAAATTAGGCACTGAAATAACTATCAATTAATACACTATATTAATATGTGATACGAATTAAAAAATCACGCCAAATTAATAAATGCAAAAATCTGTGCAGTTCTCGTCAGGGAAATAAAAAAACTGTGGATGGTTACAAAAATCTTCCATCTTCGTTTCTCATTCCCAATGAACTGACCACTTCTGGTCATATACTAGCTAATATGTACTTACCTTGGTTAAGCACGATCGAAGAATTAGCCTCGATCTGCCATCAGCATAACACCTTAAGGATACATTTTTATGTCTCTGTCCAGCTGCTTGGATATAATCGGTAAACATCAGCTCCTTGCAGCTCTAGTCTCCTAAAGGCTTCAGCCAACGTCTCGCTTATCGGTCCTCATCTCATGGATGCCACATGTCCAGTTTTTACATGTGAAGCGACGCGCCATTTGGAGTATATAGGCAAGATATGACGATAGATGAACGGTAGTCCGTCTTCTGATCTAATCGCAACAAGTGGCCACTTATGTCCTTTAATGACTGATGCCGAGCAATGCTGTAAACGCCTAGATATCCATTTTACTCCAAATTTCTCGTCTCTGTAGAAGTTGCGATGTACAAGGGTAATACTATAAATAGATACACATATAAAACCATATTACTTTTTTTAAACGTCCTTCTTTAAAAGCAATTCAATAAAGAAACCTAAACTTTGACATAAAAAAGGTTATCTGTCAGGTCAGGCCAACGTCGCGCCGACCATTCAATATTCCATACAGTTTTCGCTTTTTACGTGACAATTTGCAAGCTGATCAAGAAACTTAAAAAACAATTTTCTTTCCGTATATTCTTTATAAAGTGCGCATAATAGATATATGAAAAAAATAAAATAAAAATTCATACCCAAGTTCCCTTCTGTAAATTATGCAAAACACTTAGCTACCATCTATTTTATTCGCTTTCAGTTTTGTTAAAGGTATAATCTATGGTTACACAAATACAAACTAGTCTATGGATCTTCATTGTCTGTGAAAAGATAAAAATTCCTGTCTCCCGCGTATTCACGTGGAACATAGCTAACTGATTTGAATATGGAATACGGAGGATGACAAATGGGGGGATGCCACAGGCAATGTTGGTATCATAAACCACCCCAGAAACTTAGATCATAGATTTACCATCTATGGAAAATAAATGCCGGAGGTAACTAAATGGATGTAGTACAAAATTCCTATTTTTAGATATACATATATATTTTAGCCTTTTTAATTGTCTCTCTATACAGGGTGTAACAAACTCGATGTACAACGGGAAACCAGTGAATCTACATAATATTTGGGTGTCGATTTGTGGTAGAATTTTTTAATTTTAATTGACCCTTAGTTTTCGAGAAAATTTAGTACGAGTAGGGATTTTTGTTTTTCCCCATCCCAAGAGATCCCAAATAACATTATTTCTCTTGTCGGAATAAGTTTTAAATTACGTAATATTTATAGTCGTCAAACAATAAATGATTGTGCGCATTAATAATATAAAATAATATAAGTCGCATTTGATAAATGACCGTTAACCTTTAAGTATTGGTCCCTATGGATACAAGTTCATTTACCGGCTGGTAAAATAACCGTTTCTTCAAAATGATAGAAGGTTTGAATATTGAGTATAAAATAGGTGGTTTGCCATAGTAAAATTAGGTAGCTTGTAATTATTAACTTAGGTAGCTTGTATCTAATAAATTAGGTACCTTCTATAAATAAAAGTAGGTAGCTTGAAATAATAAACTTTGGTAGCTTGTATCTAATAAATTAGGTACCTTCCATAAATAAAATTAGGTAGCTTGTAATAATTAACTTAGGTAGCTTGTATCTAATAAATTAGATATCTTCTATAAATAAAATTAGGTGGCTTGAAATAATAAAATTAGGTAGCTTGTATCTAATCAATTAGGTACCTTCCATAAATAAAATTAGGTAGCTTGAAATAATAAACTTAGGTAGCTTGTATCTAATAAATTAGGCTTCTTCTATAAATAAAAATAGGTGGCTTTAAATATAATAAACTTAGGTAGCTTGTATCTAATAAATTAGGCTTCTTCGATAAATAAAAATTAGGTGGCTTGAAATAATAAAATTTAGGTTGCTTGTTATAAATCAATTAGGTACCTTCCATAAATAAAATTAGGTAGCTTGAAATAATAAACTTAGGTAGCTTGTATCTAATAAATTAGGTAGCTTGTAATAATTTTATTATTGTAGAAAAGGCCCTTTTGACAAATGGCACCTGTTTTGATAATGGTCCAGAGAGAGAAGGTACATAATAATATTCTCATCATGATTCATAAGCGTGGGAATTTCTGTTCACATGGCGTATATAGCAATTCTCAAACTTTGCAATATAGTTAAACTTCCATATAACATCTAAATAACGGACTTCTCCATACAACGATACAACTTTTCCCTGTGATCTAAGCGACTTCGCTATATGGAAGTTACACTATTATTATTTACGGTTTTAAAAAAATTAATAGACGGGTGTTACTATTAGTCAGTTAACAAAAAAACTCTGAATTCAGATAATAGAACCCATTTCAATAAAAAAACAATGTCCTTTCTCGAATAAAAAAAAAAGGAAAGTGCCCCCGAAATAATTCCGCAGAATGGTTAAGACTTGGTCATCACGCCTATGCGGAGCGTCCGGCTGCCCCCCCCCCCCCCTCCCTTAAATGGGACGGAGACTGCGCGAGCGGCGTGCGCACCCTAACCGCCTGCACTACCGTCCCCTCGACCAACTCAACCAGACTTGAATAGGGTGAGCGTAATTTGTAAAAATTATAGGATTAAAAAAATAAATCTGAAAAAAAAAGTACATGTTTTTTTTTTGAAAGGGTTCTTTAAAACGAATGAATTTTGGTTTTTTTGTTTCGACTAAAAAAAACCCGTAATGAAAAATTTATTTTCCTATCAATATTTCCGTGTCATCCTTTATGGTACGGGGGCTGGTATGGACTTGACTGGGTTACTGACAATTTTCCATCATTAAAAAAAAGTTCAAAATTCCTGCCTTGGTGAAACGATGCATCCCCCATGCACCCTTTGGGGCGAAAAAGGGGGAAAGAAAAAAAAAAGTTTTGTTAATAAAAATAAAAATTAAAAAGGTCCATTTAAAAATTTATCAAAGACGATGAAGTGTTTTTAATTTAAATTTTTTTTTTAAAAAGAAAAAATTTACATTTTGTTAATAATTTTTTTCTTAATTTTAAAAGTTTTGGAACTTTTGTTTATGTTTCTA
>JAGVSP010004803.1:0-14262 GCA_022494985.1 Micrasema minimum
GGTTGAAATGAGAGAGCACTCTACCATAAAATAAGCTCCATAACTGGATGCGTACCAACTATTTTTATTTAAATATATGAGTTGTAAATAATTTAAATAAGATATTTTTTTTTTAGATATTTGCTTGTCAATTTTGGACTTGTGTATCTATCACTAATCGTACAATAATTTAATTAGACGAAATAAATGCCCAGAAAGTTTTCAAAATGAATATTGTGTAAAAATATAAAGACAGTCACAGTTCAGCAGTTCGTCACTCCAGGGGTATTATATGGTAACTTCGCGACTCTAGTGACAAAACCAGCCCCGGGGTGAAGAATTTAGTTCTGTCGGTAAAAATATTGGAAAGTAATACCAAAATACTGTAATTTGAGGGAAATTATACAAATAACGATGCGAGTCTCAACAGCGGGTGCTTGCATTGGTACAAATAGGTCATATTGATATAACAATACTTTTTATATAGAATATAGATGATTTTGTCAACCGCTAAAGGCAGCTTTATACAAATTATGTCATTTTTTAAATTGGTTGTCATTTGATCAACATTTCTTCAATGAAAAAAATAAACATCTGCATTCTTGCAATAAGAATATTAAATGATTTGCTCTTTCTGTTCAAAGTATCAAAATCTATGTTTGATTGTTGTCAACTAACAAATTTAATTAGTATACGAGTGCCTGGTCGAGTTACCCGTAGTAATGCACTATTTTACTGTAGCCAATCATCGACCAATTACAGTGCAAACTCACCGATACGTAGAATGCACGCACTGGCTAATAAGTATACTAACAATATTGATGTTTTCAACACAAATCTAGTGCATTTTAGGGAACAGTGTCTGGATGCCATATCTGGCGGTAATGAATAGCTACCTACTGTGTGATAATTTTAAAATGTCTATGTAAAAAGCCCTATGGGCGTAAAAACAATAAAATAAATAAATATGCCTGACATTTCAAATTCAGGCGTACTTTCGAACAGTCGGAAATAACTGTGCCAGAGAGTAGAAAATGTGCGATTTGAATCCAGGGATTCATTTTTGCTTCACAATGCTTCATCCACTACGGTCTTGAATAATTATTTGAAATTAATGGAATCAATATTCAGTAATGACCGTTGATATTATTCCTTACGCTAAAACATCTAAATACGATAATTTTGCACCAATGTAAATATCCACTGTTGGTTTCAATTACAAACAAAAAATACTAAAAAACACTACAAGTAATTTTTCAAGTACTCAAGAGCCGAGCAATAAAATGATTGGGGGGTACATTTAATCATACGCTTGATGTGATTTTTTTCAATTAATTACGTAGTAAAAATATATTTGATTATATTTATTATTAAAATGGCGACGCGCGCTGGATCGCACGCACGTCTTATCACATAGGGAACTTTACTCCCACGAATTACATCGTACGCTGAACCAAACTGCGGATCGACGCAAAGTTGCAAATATTTAAACAGGCTAATTTGTTTGGACAATTTTTAAAGCGCTGCAAACGAAAAATCACCTGTAAATAAGGCTACATCACAAGTCGTCTTGCAGCTACAAAGTGCATGGACGGTTGGATTTCCAGCCCCCTATTGAGTGAGAGGCTTCGATCAATTCCAGTGCTCTGTGACTGCTAGGAGTGCACAAGAAGCTAGAAAATGAGGAATCTGAATTTTGTTTTTTTTGACAAAATAAATGATATTTGATAACAATTTGTGAAACTTCTTTCTCATATAAGCCGTAGAGCAGGGAACAGGCCCTGTCTAGTCTACTGAGGCAACGCCCCAGCCAGCCAACAATTTGCATCTCGAATTGTAACGTTTTAATCTTGCACCAGTTATTTAAAATACGGTTTTTCTCGATACCAAACAAGTTTTATTTCAAGAAGTTTACCACAGTCCGACCTCGCTCCTGAGCTATCGAAGCCCCCACATTTTGGTGAAAAAAATTCTTACTTAATTTTCTCAAAAACTATGGGTCAAATAAAAAAATACAAAATCAAATCCAAATGTAGATTCACTGGTTTTCCGCTTGTACATCGAGCTTTGTTAAACGGTGTGTAATCAGCTATAAGCTGATATATGCCCCTTTTATTTTTGTTTGTGTGCCAATTTACATCAGCCGAATTTAGTTGACTGATAATGCCTAGACTATAATATCTTGTGGTAGTCTTATTTCACGTATCCATGCATCTATATTAGTGAAGTTTACAACAGAGTAAAACTATTCTATTGAACCTCACTATGTCAAGGTGGACGCCCTTTCTTGGAAATGTATTGGAGAAGGATAGTAACTATAAGGATAATAACTGTTATTGGTACCTTTACCAAGACATTACCTTGTGGAATTTACCTATCGGTTGAATAGATATTAGAGGATCTGGATAAGGCTTAATTTGCGTCGATACGAGTTTGGTATAGCCGCCTACATCTTATACATAATACAAATATGAATTATTAAACTATAAAATCAATATGCCTGGTGTAATGAAACTCGCAGTACAACCCGAAAACTGGTGAATCTACATCATATTTGGAGTGACTGTGAATCTGAGATTGTACACCAGATTAAGTAAAATTGCACAAATCCATATTAAAATGCTGTTTTAATTTAATTTAATTTAAAATTTAATTAATTTGACTAAATACATATTTTGATAAAAATTTGCAAAAAATGATTGAGAAAAAAAAAGAACTTCGTACTAAATTTTCTCAAAAATTATGGGTCAAATGGAAAAATTTTATGCTACAAAATTGACTTCAAATATGATGTAGATTCACTGGTTTCCCGCTTGTACATCGAGTTTTGTTACACCGTGTGTATACATTATGTACAGAATTATGTAACCTAACCGTATAATTTCGCGTAGTAAATTCATTTATCACTCCCCCAATGGACATTATTGGTAGACTCTTGAAATTTTTCATTACAAACCGAAAAAAAAAAATACCAATCGGATTTCTTCGGTCTGACAATTTTTTTCTTTTTCAATAATTTACTTTTTTTTTGTTTAATTTTTTCATTTAATTCCAATTACAACTAGATTCGAATGCGGAATTTATAAAATTCTGTATCGAAACATTGGTCAGAGATATATTAATATCACAATAAAGAAAGTCTGTTCAGAGTGGTATTTTTTTTATTATCATAATGTACATTTTTCTTCTAGGGAAGAATATATTTCCAAAATATAATATTGGTATCTTGCGCGCCCTACACAGCGGAGTTAAGATTTTTAAATATCGGGTCGATATTTTGTGATAAAAAGGATTTTTGAAATCCAACAGTTGCTCTTTATACAAATTCTTGATTTAGATTGTCCCTACGTATTGACTATTGGCAAGTTTCGTCTGATATCTCCTGAATAATTTACTATACAACGATTCATTTAAGTATTCGGGCGCCTCTAGATTTAACGCCAGCGTAGATTCACGGGTTATTTTGAAAAGATTCCAATAATCAATTGAATAAAAAGTTTTCAGTATTGCAATGTACCAAATTAATTCATTTTATATCGTCATTGCAGTAAAATATGACTCATCTTTCATGAAACAAGAAAAAAAAAGTTTTTTTTTTCATCATTATTTCCATAGTACGACTTTTCAAAATAAATAAAAATTGTTTTATTTTACAAGTCTCGTTTTAGAAAACGGAGCTAAAAAACACCGTCATATTTTTCTTTTTTACATAAGTGCAATACGTATTATACACGCAAAGACTATATTATGGAAAATGTAAACATTGGAAAGCTTGTTCAAAGTAACCTCAGAAGTTCAGGGCACGCATTCTGAATAAATGTCAGTAAAACACATCGCGTTTATGTCGCATACAACGTTAAATGGTAATTTATCAATGAGGAAATCCACTGCACCGCGGAATTGAATTTTAAAAATGCTTTCGTGTAGACGCGAATATTAAATTTTTTAAGTGGGATGAAATATCCCAAAAACGCATGCAAAAATAAATAAAAATGTTGAAAATAGCATTCTTTTCAAAATCTTAAACAATGACGTCACTCCTTGTATCTTAGTGTAGTGTTTCCTGTTTCCGTTTTTAAACCCCCACCCTGTAGCCACATTTCAAGAAAGTGGACCGCGTTCCATGGCATTTTAATATGGAATACAATCTGAATACAATCTTCTATCGCAAAACAAGATGGCCGCCATTCAGTCTCCCTAGAACAGCTGTTAACAGTATAACTGACAGTATATTATCTGTGCTCCGGCCGTCCGTTTGCATAGATTTTTGACAGTTTTGTTACTGGCTGGAGAAATACCATCATGCGCCGTTAGCCACCCGTTTTATGACGTCACTCCTGCAAAAATGACGCACTTAGTACATAGTAGTATTTGGCGCGGTATTTGAAATGTGCAACTTTAAAAAATCGTATCTTCATCAATAACTTATAAAAAAATATTAAATTTTTTTTTTTTGCTTACTTAAATAGTACGTTTATAGAAAAAAAATACTTTAGAAAACAGTGGATTCCCTCATTGCGTGCATTTTTATACTTGTAGGAGCTGGCAATCAAAACAGGATAATTCGGTGTTAGGACTGTCAGTGATTCTAGCTAGAGTTTACCTTCTTGGCCCTGGTGAGGGCGTCCTTCTTGTACAGGAACTGCTCCTTGTTGACCACAAACACCATGCTGTAGGAGTTGAGGTCGAACTTGCAGTCGGTGCGGTCGTCGCTGACGAAGTGCGGCGCGTCGGGCACGCGGCCGTTGGGCTGCGTCGCGTGCCGCCGCTGAAACCGCCGCACGTTCCGCGCCAGGAACACCGCCTTCCGTCGCGCCCACCCACCGCTCTCCTGCGCAAAACAAATTGCACTTTATTTCAATGCAAATTTCAAATATTATAGACATATTATATCTTATCAATGTATTGGTGATTTTTCTTATTAAGGCTGTAAGCAATAGGATGATCAGTAGCTCAATCACAGATAACTATCGACGTAGTTAAAAACGTGCTAATCACGTGCTAACGCTAACGATTTGAGCGATCACAATGACATACCGTTCAATACCGCGATCGCTGAGCCGACCATTGACGATCTGAGCCGAGCGGAGCCGATCTATGCTATATCGCGGCCGTACGTCAAACGTCAAATCATCGCGCTTGTCAGATTTTTTATTATGTCGACTGCTTTTCTCAATATTTGGCTTGCCGAAAACCGGCTAATTATAATAAAGATTGAATGAAGATTTGTGCGAATAAGATATATCTCGGGAAATGGCTCGCGACTAGTATGCGCTCGTTTAAATAATCCCGATCGATAACTTTTAACGCGTGTTCCATTGTGATCGCGAAAACGTTAAACATCCATGGGTAAGAAATCATTATCACGTCGCTTATTACCGAGTCGGTACTGATCTGTGATCGAGCAACAGTACCAGCTCAGAACATAGCTCATTTCATTGAAGTGAAACTGGACAAAATTGGATTTTCTAAATTTAAAGGTCTCAAAAATATTCAACGAAAATTAATTCAACCAAATACAATGTATATTATTATAAGAGAATTGCAATAAACGAACCTTACTTTGGTTTCGCTGCCTCCACATTCATGCATCTTTCCTTACATGCACACTCAATTGAATATCAGACCTTCATTTTAAATTACTCAACATATTTGATCATGCTGTCTTTCTCAGTCTTCCTCCGCTTCCAAATACAAATGTTGTAATTACTCCTTTTTATGTAAAGTTACATGAAAAGGAGTAATGTGTAGATGTGATTTATAATTTAAAAAAACACAATTTTCAAATGAATAATTTATTTTTTACAATTAAACATAAAAGGACGGACACAAACATCTTTTAGACAAGTGAATTTTGTTTTTATTGAAATCTAGAAGACAGTTTAGTTGAGATGGAATTTCTAAGCAAAAAGCGACTTTATTGCTCCTACTCTTGAAAAAATATCTATTACCCGCGGTAAATGTTAAGTGCGCAGATAACATACAAATTAATACAGTTGTTATACTGCATTTTACACTTACGATATTATGTTAATCGATAAACTGGTAATTTTGGGAGAATATACATGTAGTTACATGACTTTTCTAAAACGCACTGTGAATTAGGCACAGGCAACTCTGGACACATCTATATCTTCGGATATAATATATCTCGAAGTGGATATGTATCCACTCTTTCCCTTTTCACAAATTAAACATATCCCATATCATGTAAAATGAAAAAGAAAAATTATATACTGTAGTATGAAGAGAGATGGAATATTAAAGGTTGTTGTGACTATGGTGCCGACGTGTAAGCCAGCTAAAATCGAATTTTTTTATGTTTTTTTAATATTCCCAGCTAGCCCGTGCCTATTGTGAATGCAAAATTAAAGTTTAATCGTAAGGAAGAAAACCTGTTTCTATGAATATAAAGCTGTAAACTATATATTTTTATCGTTTTATTGAATGTGAAATGAATTGGTGTCTTATAAAAAGGGCTAGCAATATTCACAGCCTAATACAACCAGTACGGCAATCAAAACTCTTCCTTTCCATAAAGTCATCAGTCAATCTTGTCATTATTTGTGGGAAAAATAAAACAGCACAAGTCTCAGACTATTTCCTGTAACAATGGTAGACACATTACATACTCTGATGACTGTTTCACTACTAATACACTACTGCTTTCCCTCGTCTGCTCCCAGCGGTGCATAGGGCACTGCACTGGTGCACCGAGTGCAGTGACTCTAGCTTCAGGGCCAGTCCAAGGTTTCACATCACATTTGGAATATTTTATGCAAAAACAACACATTTTCTATGTATTTTGATTTCAAAATTGACTACAGCTCATTTTTTACCTGTATATTGTCCCCCGTTCTGACAAAAAAACAGGATGCCCAAAATTCACGTTTTGAAATAATCGACTTATTCAAGTTTTATTAGCAAGTTCATTTGTATACTTGGACTTACAGGTTTTTGTCGGACAAAAATTTTTAAGTATGTGAATATTAACATTTTTGCCAAAAATCGACTTACGGTTTTTTGTCAGAACAGGAATGGTATATTCGTCTAAGCGGTTTTAAGATAGCTGCTCTCGAATGACTAAACGCTGTAACCTTGAAAAGTGAGTTATGAGTCAATCGAGTCCAAAAAAAGATAAAAAAATCTAATAAAGAAACATATAACATAGTAGGATTGATTAAGCCAAATAACAGCGTTTTGTCATTTGAGGGCACATAGGATGACCACGATGGAATGGACAAGATTGCTAGTGATGCAAGTGAATGAAATGACGATAATAATACCCTACCTTGAACAGGTGGTCCAGCGAGTCGTCGTTGGTGGCGGGGTTCGCGTACCGCTCGCGGTAGCGCGCCCAGTCGGCGAGCCTGGCGGGCGTGGAGGGCGCGTGCAGCGGGGGGCGCGGCGCGCGGGGGGGGGCGGCGGGGACGAGCTGCCCGTGGGGGGCGGCGCCGCCCGCCGTCTCCAGCAGCTCGAACGTCACGCGGCTGTCGTCACCGCCGTACTGGAGAAGTGACAGGAGTATAATGCACTGCATTGGAATTCAGCTGATACATTTAGTATCTTGTAAGTTTGATGAATGAATAAGAGTTTAGGTTGCGACTCACGATGCACATCTTGTAGGCGTGCTCCTCGCGCAGCAGGCGCTCCAGGCGGCGCTGGTGGGCGGCGGCGGCCGCGGGCGGCGGGCTGGGCCCCGAGCGCGCGCGCTCCGCCACGTGCAGCTCCACGCAGCGCGACGCCACGCGCTCCTGCACGCACTGCTGCAACTGCAAGCACACGGGGCGTGAGGTAAGCTAGTCGGAGGCATTATACAAGCGGGAAATCCACAACTGGCCATGAAACAGTTCAGGGGCCTTAGTACCGAGTACAGACATACATCGAGATCAAAATTTATATCGATATGTTTATGCTAAGCACCCAGAATAGTTTCACAAGTGGAGCTTGGGTAACAAATGGGTAGGTACCTAATTGTAGAGCGCTATATGGACTCAAATGTGTTAAATTCGTGATTTATGTTGTTTAGGTACTACTATTAAAAATAAAAATTAATAAACTATGTATTAAAATATGATTAAGAATATGATTGATCCTTTAAGAAATAAATTACTAGTATATAAATAATTAATAAATAAATGTTTCAATATTTTTAGATACTAAAGTGATAGCCTATAAGTGGACTTTATTGTTAGAAATTAATGTTGTATATATTTAAAATAAGTGAATGTCTGTTGGCTGTCCATAAACAAATTTAAAAAAAAAAAAAAATTGTAAAATAAGACGATACAAACACGCTTTTGGTAAATTTGTAAAAGTTGTGAAAAAAAATACTAATCAACTAAAATTCAAGTAGAAAACAGAATGTGACCACATTTGTAGCTTTATTAGTTATTAGGAATGGTGTTTGGATTACCTGTCTGACGGCGTAGGAGACGATCTTGTCGAGGGTGAAGGCGACGAAGGCGTGGATGCCGAACATCTCGCGCAGGCCGTCCTCGTAGGCGGTGGCCTCCATGTTGCCGTCCAGCACGGAGCGGACCATCTCCAGCAGCGCGGGGTAGTACTGCGCCACGGGCAGCGCGGCGTCGGGCTTGAGGCGCAGCGCCGCGGCCGTGGCGGGCCGGCGCAGGCGCGCGCTGGCCGCCTCGTCGCGCGCCAGGCGCTCGCCCAGCGCGCGCATCTGCGCCAGGCGCTGGCACAGCACCGAGTGCAGGCGCAGGAACACGTACCAGTGGCTGCTGCCCAGGAACACCACGGGCTGGCCGGGCCCACTCTCGCCGGGACTCGAGTTCTGCCAACCGACATTCTCATATAATACAATACAATAACAGATTAATTGTTCTATCCATAACACAAAGATGAATGTTAAGTTAAGTTAATTTAACTAGCTAACTAACTAACCATCACGCCATTTCCCGTTTGGGGTAGGCAGAGCCATACAACTCTGTCCTGACAGACTTCCTTTGCTTCCTCTACATTCATACGTCTTCTCATGCACATTATTCCGACTTTTCACATGTCCACTTCAAGTGCTTGACGTACTTGGTCATGCCATGTCTCTCTCGGCCCTCCGCGGCTTCTACATCCAGGCACACTTGCATTTAAACTTCATTTAGCCGTTCTTTCATCACTCATTCGCTCCACATGACCTAACTATCGTGAAAGCCCCTTAATTAATCTTAATTTTTTCGATAATGCTTATCTCAAAGTTAATTTGATCAGTAAAAAAGGGTTATTGGCTCCACTGTTCAACATTTGCAATTTTGTAGATAGATGTTTTTGTGTTATTGATCCATCGCAATAGTGTTTTTGCTTTTACTGCGATTCCATCATCATGACATCATAAGAATTATTTTTAAAAATGTACATTTTTTTTTTTTTTAAATGTTCTGTGGAAAGCGTACGGGGTTGACTGAATACTATCAATGTTTAGGTATAGCCAATACGGAGCGCTTCCTCTATTGCTCTCCCTGTGTGCATCAAGGGGCACGGCCTTCAACACGCCGACCACTCAAATTTCACAGGGTATATTTTTTCACAAGGTCCATCAGTACGAACCATCATTACAGTTACAATATTTTGTATGTTTATAATGTTCAAATGAAAACACGATGCTCTACTTGGAGGCCACAAAACAAAAACAACTAACTAATCATCAAGATGTAAATGCTCCACAGGCGTAGATAAATAAAATAAATAAATAAAGACATTTCTCCAAAGGGTACCTGGTTTCTCCAATTTCTCCAGGGTTTGTAATGGGTTGAAAATTCCTGTCAATACTTTTATTTGTACAGTGTAAACTGATAATATATTTCACTATATTTATATATATATTCTTGTGTATTCATTTGAAGCATACTTCAATATATTATTTATACTAATTTGTTTATTTATTTATTTTATTTATTTTGTTTTAACCACCTCAACAGGCCAGGAGGCCAAATTACACATGAACAACGCCGCAAACACCCGGGCTTGAGAAAAATCACTTTTGATTTTTTTTGTGTTCTCACCGGGAATCGAACCCGGAACCTCCGTATCGTGAGTCTAGCGTCTTAGCCATTACTGTACGCTACGGGCCGCTAATAATGTAAAAAAATATATTGTTACAATTTAGCACAAGAGTACTATTCTTTATTTATATTTAATTTATGTATTTATCTGTATTTAAAGTGTATTTTTGTAAAAGGCATGTGCCGTAAATAAATAAATAAAATAAATAAAATAAAAAAGGGGTAGGCAGAGGATAGAATGCCACACCACTGTCCTGGCACACTCCCCTTGCTTCCTACACATTCATACAAGATGACCACGAGCATTTGTAAGTATGCCATTATTTCTCGGACTTCCTCGGCGTCTACAACCAGGCACGCTCGCATCGTAAATCATTTTAGCCGTTCTTTCATCATCCATTCGCCCCACATGACCGAACCATTATGGAGGAGGAGGGACATCTTTTTGGGTGTTCACTTCTTTCAGGTGATTAGTGGTCGCATACATAACTCAGAAATTCTGATGGATGGTAGGTCTGTTCGTACCTGATAACTATCTTCGACAAAGACAGCATCGATTGTTTTACCTGCCAATATGCAGAACCAACCTGCCAATGGTTATGCCTGTTGGTAGAGCAATCTTGTTACTTAATCGCATCACCTCGGATGTCGACTTATTTCACGACAGTGGGTCTTCCCTTAGGAGAGCACTTTCTAACTTATCATTTTTCTTTCTATACTTTTTTATTTCATTATACTAACATAACTATTTATTGTCATGTATGATTTATTATTGAAGTTATACTTCTTTGCGCCCGTTAAGACACTTTGGGGTGGGATGTTGGTCGAGAAACCGCGTCACGCTGATTTTTAAGAGAAAATGGCGCTTAAGAGAAAATGGCGCCACAGTCACTGATCATTGATGCATGTATTGGTCTGACTTTGACAGTTGTCATTTCTTTTTGTTTATTTACTTCTTTTACGCGTCATTTTAGCGAATTATCTTTTTAGAAAATACGCTATTGCAATGGCTTCGGTTTTTCTCCATGACTTAAAGATGAAAGAAGTGTTTATAGAAGAAATAACTGATAATGATAATATAGGTGTATAATATAATAATGAAGTCACGTATAATATATTCAATTGATAATATTGAAAAATGTCTTATATTTCATTTATATATCCTGTCTGTTTGTGTGCGTGAGTGGGTGTATGTAAATGGCCAAAGAAGTATAACTTCCACCGTGTGGTCCAACGCACACCGATTTTGTATTGTATTTAGTATGATTTGTATTTAGAATGAATTGGATTTTTTTCTGTAATGTTCTAAATAACTGAAACAAATAAAAGATCTTAATTTTGTGGATAATGCTTATCTCAGCCTTGCATTCTGCTCTAATTTGGACATTAGGGCACCTACCGTACACGGAGAGAATAATAGTAATGTTAGCGTGATGCGATGTGATTACCTTCTCCGGTTTGGGCAGGATGGACGGGCCGATGGTGATGTCGGTGGCGGGGGTGGTGTCGGGCGGCTCGGCCTTGACGCGCGGGCAGCTGTCCGGGGAGCCGTCGCGCCTGCGCGCCGCGCCGCGGCCCCCGCCGCCGCCCTCCGCCCACTTGGACCAGCCCACGGACTCTGGGGGGGGGGGAAACAATGATCAGTTACAAGAAACGGCAGTGCAAAAATAATGGTAACTGCAATGTTTGTTGTTTGGAAAGGAATGTGGATATCTTGGCGTTTACAGGGCTTGGTTAATTGGCCAGTTAGTTTTAGGTTGACAGGCGCCCATGTTTCGGCTAATTATTGTATGTAAATAGTGAAGTTGACAAACAATTATACACTGTGTAGCAAAACTCAATGTACAAGCGGGAAACCAGTGAATCTGCATCATATTTGGAGTCGATTTTGTGGAATAATTTTTTTTTATTTCACCTATATTTTTACTAGAAAATTGATAAAGTTTTGCCAAATATAATTTTTGTTAGTCAAATTAATGCTATTCATAATGAAAACAAAATAAAAAACCCCATTTTAATAAGAATTTGTGCAATTTTCAAAACATGGACAGTAGGGTGTCCCAGACTATAAGGGCAAAATTTTTTTTTACAGATTGAGACATGCATACCCTCTTATTTTGTTCCATTTGACCTTAATAACTGAAATAATAAATATTATTGAAATCGGATAGCGATAACCCGTGCCGACTTGATGTCAAACTTTTGATATAAAAAAGTTTGTATGGAAACCATAGGGGAATATTTTAACTTAGTATTTATTTTGTAAATAAAACAATGGTACTTTGATTATTGTATCATATTTACTATGTATTACACATATTAATTATTTAAAGGACATTATTAATTAAATTTTCTTTTTAAGGTTTGTTTTTTACAGTCAGGATATACTTTTCTGTGTTCTTGTACGCAACGTAATAAATATTGTTTTTGTTCCTCGTCCACTGTGATTAAGCCATGAAAGTCTTGCTGCAACTTAACAGCTCTTTCAGCCGTATCATTAACTGCTTTCAGTGACAGGAAACAAAGTCATTGTAATGCACTCACGAATAGTAAGATTTGCACTTTCATTGACGCTTAAATTGACTTTGCGAATATATTAAAATAAAACCGTCAGCACTTGTCCATTAGAGGGAAGTTTAGAACCTGTAATTTGATGTTTTATATGCCCAACCATAAATATTTTCTTTTTAGAGCTGCGTAACTCCACAGGCATGTCGACACAATGAAAACAATGCGTTCACTAATAAAAACAAACACGATATAACAAGCACATTAACACTTAGTTCGCGCGCGCCGTATTATGCAAGTTCTGATAAGTTCCGATGCAAGTCGGCACGGGTTGCCGTGATTCAATTTACGTGAAATTTTATTTGTGTTTTGACATCATTCAAACAAAATTAGAGGGTATGCATTGAAAAAATAAAACTTTTATTTTTCTGGGACACCCTAATGGACAGGTTGTCCAGGTTGGCTTACCCTTGTTGTCCACCTCCTCGGCGCTGTTGTTGCGCGCGGCCTTGAGGTTCTCCTTGTTCTCCCGGTTGGAGATCTTCTCCGCCCGCCGGCTGCTGCAGCTCTTCTCCGCCGGGCCCGTGTTGCTGTCGGACTCCGACGACACCTAGACACCAAGCACCCACCACTCACTTACATATTTTACTTTTAAATAGACTTAAGGACACTTTACTGGACAGCACTGCTATCAACAGTCATGTAGATATATCGAGTTGTATATCAGACAGTCTATACAAGCATTTATCGTCCTTAAGCCCGCTTTATATGGGACAGTTTCTTGTTCAGAAAACTACACAGTTTCTTGTTCAGAAAACTGTGCAGTCTGTCAAACTTCTGTCAAAAGACACGCTAAATATGTGTATTTTTGAAACGCGATTGTAAGTTATTATCGTATGTTTGCTCTCAGGAAATTGTATATTTAGCTAATAATGTAAATATGTTATTGGTTTTTTACGTATTTAAAAGCATACAACAAACCAATGTCTACTTAAACGTTTACATAAAAAACATTGACTGTCATGTCAGCTTAAATCTGACACTAGCACACAGTTTTTCATGCAGTTTTAGCTTTATACGGGACCGTTTTCAGACTGCACAGAAAACTGTGTAGTAAACTGCGCCATATAAAGTGGGCTTTATCCTACCATTATACATTTTTCAATTTAGCTATAATATAATACCCACACTAATATTTTTTACATTTAACCCTAAATAACTTTACATTTTGTTCATTTCTTATTTCATCTGGAATCTCCTCATACATGCAACATGTTCTGTGGAAAGCGTACGGGGTTGACTGAATACTATCGATGTTTAGGTATAGCCAATACGGAGCGCTTCCTCTATTGCTCTCCCTGTGTGCATCAAGGGGCGCGGCCTTCAACACGCCGACCACTCAAATTTCACAGGGTACATAAATAATAAATAGACTGTCTTCAAAACAGATATTGAACGGCCATTTTAATCTACATTTTTTCTAAGAGTAAAAATGTGAAAAACACTGTCTTTAGAAATGATTAAGATGTAGTGTTATGTTTGATCTATCTAGTCCAGCTTTTTACCATGGGACGCTACCGAGTGAAAAGCCTACTTCTGCAATTGATTATCTAATCATGTTAATATTGTGTTCTACGTAATCTTATATTTGCAAATATTTGTACATACTATTTTCTTGAATATTGGAATCAGTGGGCGGGGCGGGATTTGAATCAGGGGTCTTTAGGCTCAATGACGCGACCCCCACTGGGACAACCAC
>JAGVSP010004804.1:0-13727 GCA_022494985.1 Micrasema minimum
TTTCGCGGGCTGTGTACATTCGATTATCATTTTTTTTTGTTTTGTTATGTTGATACACATATGTTTATCATATGTTAGTATTATCAGCCATTTTGGATCAGTGGTTTGTTTTTGACAACTGGAAAGGTTAGTCACGTTTTTGTGTGTTCTTCGATTTTTTACTTTTTGAAAATACGGAAAAAAAAAACGGATTTAAAAAGAATATGTATTAAATTTTGCGTAAAAAATGTTGACTGTGGCATTTGGCGAGTCTACTTTGTCTCAAAAAAGTGTTTATAAGTTGTACAAGCGCTTTACAGAAGGCCGAGAAGGTGTTAATGACGATGAGCGTCCTGGAGTTGCAACCACGTCAACAAACTAAGAAAACATCGAAACAGTGAAGAAAATGGTTCTGGAAAATCGTCGAATCCCTATTAAGGAAGTTGCAGAGGATGTTGGCATATCAATCGGCTCATGCCATGCAATTTTCTCGGATGTTTTGGGCATGAAACGTGTGACAGCGAAGTTTGTTCCGAAATTGCTAAATAAAAAAGCAACGTCGCATCAGTATCGCTCAGGAGTTGTTGAATGACGTCAACGACGATTTGCTCAAAAATATCATAAATGGTGATGAAGCCTGCAAGTTTTTTCTATTCCTGAAACTGAAGAGACCAACGAAAGGAAAGCGTTTTGCCACAATTGATGAGATAAAGTCAGAATCGAAGAATGAACTGATGGCCATACCGAAAAGCGCATTCCAGAAGTGCTTCGAGGATTGGAAGAAGCGCTGGCATAAGTGCATTATATCTGAGGGGGATTACTTTGAAGGGGAGAAAATGGATATTGATGAATAAATAAATACTTTTAGAAAAAAATCGAAATTCACCTTTTCTTTTGAACAAACCTCGTACGTAGGTACCTATTTTATAAAACGCCACTTTCGAACCAAAATGCGATGCTGGCAATTTCAGTCACCGCCGCCTCTGGGCGGAGGGAGTCCGATAATTTTATGATTATTGAAGAAAGACAAAAATAGCCTCATTTTCTGAATTAAGTATTAGTTGATTGTCGATTGTTGTACTATAAATTTACTGAATTTTAATGACTTCAATTTTATTGGTTGTATGAAATGTATTAATTAGAGGTGGGCCGTCTATGACTTTGGCCGACTAGCCGACTAGCGGACTGGCCGACTAGTCGGTTAAGCCACTAGTCGGCCAAGCCTATCATTGCTTTCGGCGGAGTTCGTGTGGCACCGGCAATGTTCGTGGCATTTAGTTTACAGCTGAGTCTCTAGCATTTGACGCGCGATCATATCGGAACAGGTTTTTGTTTACTTTGCATTTTTTCTAGTGTTGTTTTTGTTTACGCACAACCCGGCGTGTTATTCTAATTAAAAATTAGTACTTAAGGAAGAGTTCCTATTCCAAGATTATATTAAAAAACTGCAAAGCTGAATCTCCCTATTTTTAAGCATAGAAATACAAATAAAATAACACTAAATATAACTTTTTTACCGACTAACAAATAATACTACTACAAATATGGCCGGATAGTCGACTTTCCCGACTAGTTGGTACATCTCTAGTATTTATGTATGGGAAAAAAAATGTATATTCATTTTAAATATCTACTGCCTTAAAGCGGGTCTAGGGCCTAGTTAGGCAGTAAAACATATTTTATAAATGTTTTTGTTTTAATTTGAATAACTTAAATAAATGTGAACATATTTGTGAATGTATTAACTAAATTAATTAATAATTATTATGAACGTATTTTGCAAAAATATTTGTTCATAAAAAAGTTTCAATTACCAAATTTTTAATTTACAGCTTTACATCACCCTTTTCATCAACATCAAAGCATCAACATGTACAATAAAAAACTTTTTATTCGCAATCAATTAAAAGTTCTGTTTACGTAAAAAAATAAAACAATACCAAATTGAATTGAAATGACGTAAACAAAATTTGGCTGACGGTTTGGGCTGAGGTGAATTATGTCGGTGTGCTTTCGTAATACTTGCGAAACTTTACATCTTCCCGAGCTTAGACGAACACAAAGGAATCTGACTTATTCATTAAAACTTGCATCTCAGTTAAACAAATAACCAGCTTAACGTTTCAAGAGCTTCGTATAAAAGAAAAAATATGAGAGGACCGTCTAGCGTCTTAGGAATCCGATAGTATAATATAATCTTTCCTTTAAAATATCATTCTATAATCTTTAGGGATTATAGAAAATACAGAAAATCTTTCTCACAGATCAAATAGTACTTCTCAATTACTTACCTGAAGAATCCTTTAGTAAATAATTTTACTTTTTTCAGTGCATAAAATCGTATAGTGCAAAATAATAATATAATTATGAATATAGATTTTATGTAATGTCTAGTATGTCACAAATCTCAAATGTATGTAGATTGTAGATGAGGATTACATCATAGAACACCCAACGTGACACCCAACGGACCAACGTGAGTTTACCAAGAATTTTGGTGCTGTTTGTTGATTTTGCAAGGATATATAGGTACTTCTCGAAAACATGCATAACAAAAATGATCGATTTTTGAGACATGCTGTTGCTGAAAGGAGTTAGCGATAAATAAAATATGCTTTATAAACTGCTGAGTTCTGCGAAAAGCAATTTCTGTGTTAGGTTCAACATAACGCTTCATTGCATAAAATGCAGGCTCTGAATGCAAATCTGAAGTTCAATTACACAATTGTAGTACGTGTCTCCCTTGTTTCTTGTTGACATCCAACTAATGAGTTCTAGTTCTGTAATACTGTACACTGTACCGTACCCAAGAGTATTGACGACGCAACGGAAGCGTCGTCACATTCAACAGAAACTATTTGCACTTATCAAACTAAAACACCGATTCCAGGAAGTGTTAGGGTATTTACAGCTCCAACTTCCGTAGACACTGCCGTTATTTAAAAAGCTGTACCCAATCAATACGAGGAGCCTTGATCGGTGTAATATTATATAACGCCAATACCCAATACCTACCTACCCAGGAACACAAGGCCAGTCGTATTAAGATGCTAATCAGGCAGGAACAAATAATCGTGTGGAGACATTGACACCGCGCACCGGTGGAGTTCAGATCATAACTATTACGACGATACCCAAATATGGATGTGTTCAGGATATTTTAAATTTCGTTACCATGCCATAAAGGTTTAACTAATCGTCGAATACCTACAACAAATATTAGGTAGGTACAGTCTAGCATTAGCGATTAGAAACTGCACAAATAAATTAGCTCTAATGTAGTATGTAAGTAGTATACGTAATAGCAAAATTAAATATGATGTAAATAATTATACCCTTCTGCAGTTATGTTATGCAGAATGTAAACTTAAGAAAATACATTTCAAAAACCTCCACAATATTATAATGTATTTTCCTTATTTTAATCCAGTTATATAAATTATGAGTGCCTGCATGCTGCATGTGTCAGTTTGGTATTATACCATCAAATCATTTTATGCTAATAAAAATACACATTTTCATGGAACGTATTTTTATACAAATATTATATGTTTACTACCCATAACAACCAATTTAAAATAATAAGAATTTAAAAGAAAATGTTTCTCAATATATAAATGATACGGCATTTATCATCCTCTTTAGGATGTTCTGCCTAATCAAATAACCAGCAACATAATCAAACTACAGTTCATTATTTATTCTTTTGAAACTAATGACATTGAGACTGTTGCAAAAATTTTAAAGTCATAATATTTCCAAACCAAGTATTGCCGTGGGATGATTCTCAATGCAAAGTTAGTTAGAATTTTAATTTATACACTCTTTGTCCGTGTCTATGTCATCACATTGGAGAAGTTAAAACAAAGCACCGCTATTTACAAAGATATTACTAAATACTAACTTATTTATGTTTATTGTTTTAGTAGTCTCTGTCTAGAATGTCTCACTGTCTGTTCGGTATTAATTAGATTTCAACCTGCTCATTAGTTGTGTCAGTCAAAATGTTTTTCCTGACGAAAATTGCAAATTTGACATGAAGAGATTTCAAAGCATGAACAGAGTGCTACATTTTCATACAATAAACAATAATTTTGATTCTTATGGTTTCGGTAGTGGGTACACCACTTAACCGGGTGATCACAAAATGTAGAGCAGAAACATACATTTTCTTATTTTAAACATTTCTCGAATCGAGTGGCTAGCACGAAAAACCACGAAATTTTCGCTAATGACAGCTTCATTTTATTCTATGATATATCTCCTCAGAGAATTTTTTTTAAATGACTACCATAAAAATGAAAAAAAAATAAGAAAGAATACTTTATGGTATTGACCACAAAGTATTAAAAATACTTTAAATATGAATAATATTATAGTGGTTAACTGTTTCTATATACAATTTATTTTTGTTTCAATGCAGTGTAGTGTCCTATGTGCTTTTAGTTATTTGGATGAGGCAAGAAGTAACAAATGCCAATTTATGTAAGCAATATATTTTGTTACGTGCGCAAAACGCTCTTTATCGCTCGAAAAAAAAGGCCACGTAAGTATTTAATAAAAAATCTCATTACTAATAAATAATGGCATTTCATGTGAAAAGTAGATAATATAATATTATGTATTTTCAATATTAGAATATTTATTATTTTCGTATAATATTGCGATAAAGTGTTTTTTGTGAGTTCAATGATCAAATTAATGAAATAACTTATTCCATTATTATTACACGTTGTTTATTATTCACATTATAATAAATACTCAATTGATTTCATTCTTTGATTTGTTTAAAAACATATGGAATTAAGGCCATTTTTTGGCACTACTTGGCAGGCGATCGCTTAGCCTGGAGGCAGTTGGTGGAATTCACTTAAATCATTGTACTACTTCTGTTTTCCCATATCCGCACCCAATAGTGCATAGGTCACTGCATTGATACACCAAGTGCAGTGTGTCTTGATCATTTTATTGCATGAAGGTAGGATGATCAGTCTTACGCTTCAGTACCAATCAATACCACATGTACGGTTGCTAAATGCGCTATCTCTATGCTACGAGGCGGAAAATCATTACAAAAAATTAATTAAATTTTATATCGTAAGCTTTCTTCAAGTCATCCTGTAGAAAATATGTCAACCGAAACCATACAATGCATCTAATTTGGTTAACGCCTCACCAGCCTTCGCCGAACATTCCTCGAAATTAATAATGAATGACGGATTTAACGTAGACTATGAACATTGTAACAGATGAAATACGATCTAATGAATTGTATTGACAGTTCGTTACTGTCGCGTGTCGCATGTCGGTCGTCTCAATTCCTTCAGTTCTGATAGCCGTTAACGCCTACCTTAGCTACTGCAAGTAATAATATCTATCGGTCTGGAAGAACAGCGTCACAACTTAGAATATTTGTTTACGCGGCGGTGCTGTGCTAGAGCACACGTTTACATTGTATTCAATTTACTTAACTATCCTTTCAGTTTAAAATAATAATATTATCCGCTGAGGGAAAAAACAACATTTTCTATACATTGAAAAGTTGGAGGTTTCTGATATGGCAACGCGCTGTTACATCACCGTTCCCAAGGTGACTTCTTAACACAGTTTTTAAATGAATTCATTTTGAATTGTGTCGTTTTTCTTTCAAACCAGCAGCGCTACGTAATCACGTAATAATACTCCCTTCTCCCAGCAATTAAACTGACGCAAATCAAAAGTACATGAAACGAATATTTTACATTGTTTAAGATTGGGGGGATACCATAGAGTTTTCTTGAGTTTTGTTTGAAATTGATTAGGGTTTTTTGTTTAACCTTTTGAGAAACAATTTAAAAAGTGTACAAAAGTAAAAAAAATATTTCTCGGGAATTATTATCTAATAATTCGTTAACCTATTTTTTCTGCCAGATTCATACGAACAGGTTATAACTTTCATGTTCCAACTTAAAAAAAAACCTTACTAATAGAAAAAGGCATACGAATCTATGTGTATCATACATAATATGACTATTTTTCTTAATTTATAAAGCGCCATTTCCTTGACACAAACGGAATTCTCATGTAAAAACCGTAAAGAATACGGTTACAGTTGTTATCAATGGATCATATTTTTTCCAATAATTATCAGTAACTGAATAATACGATACTTTGGAAAAGTGATGATTTTTTAAGACAGTTTTTTACTACCTACATAAGTGCTTTTTAAATCTATCATCATGCATTGATATCTGATCATCGTTGTAAAGTGATTGACCTTGGAGGATAAAAGCAACTTCGAGGCTGCAATCACTTAACCCTCGCCTTGCGGTGATGTAACCCGCGTTGCAAGATCTCACCAAATAATTCACATCTCCGTAAATAAGAAAAATATAACACTGGCATTTTCGCTAATCTTCAATCAAACCTTTTCACACCGGAAAAAAAATATTTGATAAATGTAAGAACTGTTAAGAAATTCAGTTTCAGAAATTTCATACGAACATCGTGTATTTTGCAGTAAGCAGAGGATTGTATGATTTTTTTAAATGCGTTTTTCAGCTTTAAAAAAAAAGAAAATTAGTTATTATGACAAAAAAAAAATATATGAAAAATCTAGTTGTAAAAGTCTGGAATCAACATTTTGTATAGGTAACCCGAGGTTACATCACCGGATGCCGTGGATCGTTTCCAAACACAGTACTTTACGGGTTAAGGTCATTTTAGAGAAAACGGTTAGTTATTAGTAAATTAGACTCGAATTAGACATGTAATATTATTTGGTTATGGGTGTACAGACTGTTTTCTTTTATCAATAAAAGTACCTATTATTATTTATTTTATTTATTTAGCTTCATGTACAATTTCGGAGAACATTCGCTGGTTTATAAATTAACTATAAATTTAAAAAAACAAATCCTATAGATCTCTAAGTCTCTAATCAAAACACTACTCACCTTTATCCGCACCCATGGCGCATAGGGCACTGCATTGATATACCAAGTGCGATGAATCTTAATAATTTGTTACATAAAGGCAAGATAAATCAGTCTTACGCTTACGCAGTACTCACCCACATAATATCTAAAACAATGTAATGTCTACCGAAAGGGAGAGGGAAAAGACAAGAAAAAAAGGAAGGATGTATAGGAAATGTTTATTCAATCCTATTTTAAAATAGGTAACGGATTCAAAATCGTTTTAGAAGGCGAAGAACTTTAAAAAACCCTTTATTATTTTATCAAAACATAGATAAATAAGATATTCGAATAGAAAAATACGTAGTAATAAAAAGTAATAACGGCTATAAACACGATAAATGACCTTTAAAATTAACTCAATGTTTGTAGCACTCATTTTGTAGTTTTAAGTTTTAGTTTCTTTTACTTTGGACATTTACATTGCATGTGAATTTGGACATTTAAGATTTAAAATGGCATTATGAAATTAAACACACTTTTGTTTTAAACTACTTATACAAAGCCCTGAAGAAGGAGTTGTACTCGTATCTCCGAAATCGAGCATTTTAAAAATAAATAAGTACTTTAAAACAAATGTGTGCAGAACTTCATAATGCCATTTTAAATCTTAAATGTCCAAATCCACATATAATGTAAATGTCCAAAGTAAAAGAAAGAACTATGGGCAGGTATAAGAAGTGTATTTTCATCCGCGAATTGACAAAAATGTTAACTATCAACTTATATAATGGTTAGATGATCAATCTTACTTCTTCTTGTACTATTTCTACTGTTGCTTTACCTCCGCACCTTTACTTTCCGCACCTACCGGTACAGTTGGTACTGGGTATATTATAATAAGTACAAGATGATCAGTCATACGCTTCATTGTTAGTTCAAATAAATAAATAAATATAATATGAGATATAAGAGCTAGGTTCCACTTTTTAAGCACCAGAAAACTGAAAATAGTACCGACTCGATCTGTAGGAGCTTAGCTTACATATAAATATTTATAACTGAAGTTATTGTAATTTGATAAGAGTGTATAAAATGTAAAGCGATATCGCATAACCTTGACAGTTAAAACAAGTAAGCAACATAATTTATATTTATCGTTTTTAAAGCTATAATCTATAATACACGCACAATAAATAAAAAAATTCAATATTAAAAATTTCAGATTCATTTCAGACCGCGCGCTATTGCTAAAAAAATACGCTCAATTTTTTTTTTTTTTTTTTCAATCTCCATCTATGGTTCTGATTAAGAAGAGAAACATTTTTTACAAACACTTCTAGTGGTATTCACTACAAAATGGTAGGTAATACTACTAAATAGTAAAACTAGTGGGGCGGAGATGTAAGTAAGTAGTAAGATGTAAGACCAAATCCATGCTGAGAGTCTTGGAGATTATAAAATGTATCGCCGGGAAAACTCTCAAAAGTCCAGGATGATGACATGCGAGAAAGAGAAAGAAGAAAACACTGGCATCACATGTTGAGAGAATGGACAATAGCAGAATAGCCAAATCCGTGATGCATGTCTGCCCACCTGGCCGCCGACTTCCTGGACGACCTGCAAAAAGATGGAGGGACAGCTGGGAGTCGACATCCAAAAAGCAGCATCGAATGAGACTAACACAGACCCTTAGGTCTACCTTAAGAAGAAGAATAAGAAAATCGATAAAATATCTTTAATAGTTCTGCAAATTTCATTACCACCGTAAACATGAATTTTGATGCCCATGATGGTCAAACGGTCAAATGAAGTTATAAGCACTAAGTTAAAACAATAAATAGTAATGAATGCGAATATAAGTCTGAATACTTATGTACTCGTGTGTAAAAATATAACAAATGTATTGAATATACACATTCTTGTAAATGAAGATCAGACTAAAGTCGCATGCGACACTTCGGAATGGCGAGTGATCTACGGTACAAAATCACTCGCCATTCATAGAGTCCCAGGGCTCAATTCTCAAAGTTTTAACTTGTAAGGTATGCTTTCTTTATGATTGCAATGCTGATGAAATATTTTCACTTATCATTAATTAATCATAATTACAGTACTCGTACAATACTACTACAAATTTCCCTTATCCGTACCTAATGGGGAACAGGACACTGCATCGGTAAACCAAATGAGAATATCATCTTTATTTTTATATGAAGGTGGTCGTCTTAACTAACTAACCATCACGCCATTTCACCGTAGGGGTAGGCAGAGAGGTCAGAACGCCATACCACTCTGTCCTGACATACTTCCTTTGCTTCCTCTACATTCATACATCTTCTCATGCACATACGCCGATTAATCCAACTTTTCACATGTCCACTTTCAAGTACTTGTCGTACTTGGTCATGCCATGTCTTTTTCGGCCTTCCTCGGCTTCTACATCCAGGCACACTTGCATTTAAACTTCTTTTAGCCGTTCTTTCATCACTCATTCGCTCCACATGACCGAACCATCGTAAAAGCCCTTCCTTAATTTTGGTCGATAATGCTTATCTCAGCCTTGCACTTGCTCTAATTTCGACATTTGTAACATCTATCATACATAGTCTCTTACCACACATTCGCCTGAGAGATCGCATTTCAACAGCATTTAGTCTACTTTCATCCTTCTTTTTCCAACACCACGCTTCACTACCATACATAATGGTTGGCACCAGAACTCCGTTGTGTACTGCCAATTTAGCTTCTTTCGATAAGTTCTTATTTGCCACTATCGATTTTAAGGCACCATTAACTCTTTCCGGCACTAACCCTTCTCTCAATGTCCTTATCCACATTTCCGTCTCTTATAAACACTTCCCAAATATACAAATTCTTCAACCTGCTTTAATCTGTCTCCATTTACTATAATCTTACATACAGTCATATTCGCATATCTTTCAAAGACCATTACATTTGACTTTTCCACATTCATTAACAAAATCACTCTCCTTGCACACATCGTAAACCTTTGTGACCAAGGACTGCAGCTCTTCTTCGCTATTAGCAAGAAGCACTGGTCGTCTTGCGCTTCATAAATAAATATACTACTATTACAACTGTACGGCACTGCATTGGTACTCTATATTGATTATTATTAGGATAGTTTGGTTAAATCTGTCAGCAATTTTTGTGTGAAATTGCAGTTGGTGCCTATTGTCATCGGAACCCTATTATTCGTACTGTAATACATTTTGCAACATCATTGTAGTTCTTCCCCATTGACGACAGTGTTGATAAATTACTTTTTCTCCCCTTTTTGTTAAACACGAGGTTATTTGGTTGGTTATTTGTCAGATTATATTTAGACAAGTATATACTTCAACAAAAGTATCTCAATTTTGTTAGTAATATGATATATTCATTATTGTTTAATTACACATCATAATATAGTCGAAGTCGTGTTTTTATTATGATTATTTTTGACAATTTATATTCGTATCATAATTATTAGTATCATTGCTTTCTGGCACAGTTATTTCCGACTGTTTGAAAGCAGCCCTAAAATTGAAATATTCGAGTAATACTATTTAAAAAAAAAGGTAGGTTAAATTCTTAATTTATAATACGCAGGCTCTTCGATTCAGAATTTTTTTTTAGCTTTTTTTTTTAAAGTGTTTCAAATTTATTATCGACTTCTACATTTGTCAATAGTTGCGTATGCGTTTAGTAAACAGCACAAAGTTAACAAAGCGATTTTTTCAATGTCTGATTTTGTTGAGCAAAAGATTTGCATTGAATTCAGATTGCGGAATAAAATTTATGTTGCTGAAACGTTGAAGATGTTGCAAAAGGCCTTCGGTGACCAGGCTATGTCTCAAAAAAATGTTTACAAGTGGTAAAAATCATTCAAAGGAGAAGACAAAAATATCCCTGGACGACCATCAACGTCAACCGATGAATGGAAGAAAAAAAAAATGGTGCTCAAGAATCGTTGATTGACCATTAGAGACCGTGCTGATACTGTTTCATTAGGATCAGCCAAGACCATTTTGAAAGATGTTTTGTCCCTGAGAAAAGTGAAATCTCGTATTGCGCATTGGTTCTTAGAGACCATTTCGCCAAAAATTCAACTTTTATCATTCCACAACCACCGTATTCGCCTGATTTAGCACCGTGTGACTACTGGCTATTCCATTAGCTCAAGAGACCGCTCCGGGGACACCACTTCGACACGATTGAGGAGATAAGAGCCGAATCGCTGCGCGCTTTGAACGCCTTTCCGAAAATTGACTTCAACAATGGGGTTCTTCCAGATAACATGAATATTCTTAAAAACGTTATAAATATTTAAAGTATATTTTTACAATTCCAACGATATAAAACACAATACTCGTTTATTTAGTTTTTATTAATGAATTTATGATTTAAAAACACGAAAATACGAATGATTTTTAACGCCCGTTATTGGCTAATGACGTCATAATGACCCATCCACCGTGAAATTCATTCCGTAGTAAGCGCCTATATTGCTGTGACGTCACACCGCATGCGCGCCAAATGGAGGATTTTGCGAGCGATTTGAAAAAGCGCCATTTCAAACCGCGCTAGAAAATTCATATGACATCGTAAAAATTTTAATAAAATTCCCTTGATATTGTAATTTTTCAATCAATTTTTTGAAATCAAAAATAAAAAATCGAAAAGAACCCAATTGTTTCGAGGATTGGAAAAATACGTTGGCATGGGTGTATTGCATCGAAGGAAGAGTACTTTGAAGACGAAATAGATTTTAAAAGTTATAAACAATTTCACCTTATTTTTTGATAACAGTAGTACCTACCTATATCAAAAGAACTAAAGTGTTTCTTTTTTATTAAAAAAAAATTTTGGTTGTCTGTAAAGTCGGTTTACGGACGATAATTTCACGCGATAACGTTCTTATGACGTCATTGGTGAAAAACAGCATACTTTTATTAATTAAATTGAATTATTATTACTGAATTATCATTATTTTGTGTAATACAAAGCAGGAGTTAATTATTTCACTTTGTAGCTTGTGTGCTGCTGCTGTCTCCCTTTTACTCGGACGCATCGGCCGATGCAGTGGAAGAGAGAAAGATGCGTCACAAACCGAACGCTTAGGCCGATCGTGCCTCTCTATCGCTTGTTCCGCGCTCTCGCTTGCACACTCGGCTCAGGCGGAACGTGACAATGAGTCATGCTTTTTCGTGTGTGCAGCCGGCGTTCATCGATTTATTAGACGTTATCACGTCAGCAAAATATATTATTAAACTTTTGGTTGTGGTATCTACAACCTACTACAACCTACCTTTCCTGCTACTTTCCCCTTATCCGCAACTAACGGTGCACAGGGTACAGCATTGCTACATCTTAAGTTTTTGCTCAATTATTTGTTCCATGAAGGCAAGATGACTAAGTTTAAACTTCAGCGCCGGCCCTAGATACCTATCACATATAAAATATTTTCATGAGAAAATCTCATTGAAATAAACATTTCGTAACAACCCCGACGCGAACCAAACCCGAGACCTCATGCATGGTAGTACCTCACTTGTAATCGCATTTTTATTGGTAGATCGATGAATGCTAAAATATCGATAAAACAGTAAAATAAGACTTGCCTTGTTAAAAGAATCGATTTTATACAACATTTTGGGCGTGTTCAAATACTTGTACACAAATCTGGATTTTATCCCAAGACGGGAGTAGGTATATTGGTATATATTTCATTTTATATCCCTACAGAGATGAGGGAGAATTTTTTCAAATTCAGGATTATGACAGGTCATAAGCCCTGTAAACGCTCGAATATCCATAATCCTGAATTTGAAAAAAATCTACCTCATCTCTGTAGGAATATAAACCGAATATTTGAATTTCTCTACATTCAAACAGTCTGAAACAAGTTGCGGTGGATCGGGATTCGAACCTAGGAATTCCAATGAGTCCACGACCACAAGACCACAACTCTGCTCCCTTTACTTTCACCCAAAAAAAATGCAATTAGTTTTTAAAGGTAGGGTAAACCAAAAAATAATAGGCACTCTATTACACAATATTAGATACTTTAGTAAAGTGATCAGAATATATTAATTCGTTATTCATTGATATGAGCTTCCTATTAAAAGGGTAGTTGGTGTACATACATATATTACTATGGTACTCATAATATTTTAATCATACAAGAGACACTAATATACGTGAAGTGCACATCATGAATATAAATATTATTTTAAAAGCATTGCACTCAAAACTAAATATTCAAAAATAACTTTGTGGCGACTCGTGACGATGCATTTAGCACAACTGTGTACATCAAAATATGATGTGTTTTCATATTTTACGTAATAGAGATATATAAGTATAGTTGCGTATACTAGCTATGTATCACATTAATTCGATTCCTGATGAAAAATCATGTTATTTTTCTCAAGCCTGGATGTTTTGTAATGTTTGTATTGTTGTTATTGGCCTTACTGTCCATAAACAGTATGTATTTACACTGGACAAGTCATCGAAAGGTTGACTTTGGAGGCATGCACGGGATCTGGCGGCCGATCGCTTGGCCTGGAGTCAGTTTTGGGATTTCCTTATGTTCAACATAGGAGCGGATATGGTATGCTGCTGATGATGTAAGTCGTGAAAGTAATGAAAATATAGTCAGATGATTATAGAAGACCGTTATGCTGTTTGATAGGTGTGCGTTCAATCCATTTGCACACATTTTCGAGGATATTACGCGCTGGGGGATGGGTTTTTTGTAAGGTTTTGAAACTTAATGGGGAATAACATTTAAAAATATTTTTTTTAAAAAGGTACCTTTTAACAAATTAACCAAAATATTTT
>JAGVSP010004805.1:0-39143 GCA_022494985.1 Micrasema minimum
TCTGAAAAAAATTTGAAACATAATAATAATAAATATATATAACACACGGTTACAACCCGTAGACCAGTTACAACCCCAGAAAATTCAGCTTTATAATGTAAATAAAGCTCATGGACAAAGAACGTTCGATAATACATAATTTGTATTATTGACTTTACTACATAAATTCTTGACCCAATAGCTGTGACTAAAAAAAAAAAATTGAACAGGTAAAAAAAAAAATCGTTATCTTGGGCAAATGGACTGTTATGTCACCAATTGTCGTCTTTTAAAACACTTATTTAGATTTCAAGTAACCATGATGCAAAATTTACCATATTCTTAAGATCTTTTATAGATATTTTTTGCTGTGATGAATATATTGTAAGACTTTATATTTACACCGATAGCGATAAATAATAAGAAACAATTTAAACAACCTTAAATGTAATCAAAAGATAACATAAGTTTAAAAAACGTATAATTTATTTTCCAACTTTTTTTCCAGTTCAAAAATGTCCTTGAAATGCGTCAAGTTGTATTTTTTTTTATTAATAAAATAGTGGAACTTTATACTTTCTTTAATTGGATACCTCAACCAATTTAGATAAAATGGCGTTCTACCTAATTTAAGCAAGTATAACTTATGAATATTTTTCCAAAATAATAATTGTCTTATTCTGAGTGATCTGTAAAACACCCTTCTCAGCGCTTTTAAGTTCGAAAACTGTGATAGTTTAAGTGTCTGATAAACCAAAGGTTTAGAATTACGAGATATAAGAATTAGTAGATCATTAAATTTTCAAGGATAGATTCTTAGATATGTAATCAAAATTGTTATTATACAGGTGAGTTGAAACTCAAGTATTCCGCGGCAAAGTTATGCTATGTATGTAGTGTAGATGTCATAAATATTAAGTAAGTATTATTAATAGAATTATTACAATACAATTTAAGGACAATTTACAATGATTAAGAGACACAGCACTTGGTGTACCAATTATACAGTCTACTACTTTCCCTTATCGTACCTAGTGGTGCATAGGGTACTGAATTGGAACATCAAGTGCAGTGAATCTTGATCATTTTTAGTACACGAATGAAAAGAAACAAAAACATCATAAATACAATGCACTTATTCGACAGTTCAAATTCCTGTATCAAAACACGCTGCAAATTTAATTCTCGTCTTGGTGAAATTTTCAATATTTTCCACACTTCGTACAAAATGACTCCCGCAAATTATTACTTCACATTTTTCATCTCCGAGGTCCACTGTCCTTTGTCAGTAATTTCAATTATATTAGTAACTTTTGAATGAAAAAAAGAAGACTTTCTTGAGATAAAATTAATTGTATATTAGCTTAATAGCGCACCATTGTTTTTTAAATAACCAAACGAGATAAAGCACAATTTTAACATTTAACAATGAAAAATAACTTCATTGCTTTCATTTTTAAAATAATCTCAGTTGTCAACGTTTTTTAACTCTTTGAACGCTTTAGACTTTAGGACTAAAATCAGGAAAATGAATGCATGTCAAAGAAATATTGAAAATTTACTTTGCATCATCATCAAGACCAAAGATAATATATTTTTTTTCTTTTGGAATGGGAAGTTTGAGGACTGTTGACAATACGTCGGCAGTTTAATACAGAATTACGGGACGTAAACCTTAGAAAAGGTTATTAAAATCACCAAAATTATGATCTGAAAAATAACACTCAACGGTTTTTTATATGGAATTACACTTTGATTTCAGGTCAATAACTCGGGACATTGTTATATCAATAATTTTTAGACGGATCAACGTAACTGACAATTTGTTAGTACTATCTAATAATAATATTCTTATAATGATTTGTGAAAACTTCTAACTTTTAATAATTTGTTCAAATACTTTTAAGCTCATTGGATGGAATACATTTAAAAATTATGAATAAAAAAAAACAGGAGAGAATTTTTTTTTAATTTTTTTTAATACGGAAAAGCATTCTTTTCTAGTATTCTTCAGAGTACCTAGTTTACAAAAAAACAATTTAATCAGAATAATCTTTACAAAATTTGTACAATAAAATTAGGATTGTAAAAACTAAAAATATTTTAGTTGTCACTTAATTTTTTTTTTTTTGAAAGAAACATCTGAGTTCTTATGATATACTCAAATATTTCAGTTTTTTGAATGCTTTCAAATAGTCGGAAATAACTGTGTCAGAAAGCGGGAAAAAAGTTGTGCTGGAGTGGGATTTGAACCTAGAGATTCTAATCCGGAGTCCTCGAATCTACCACTAGACCACAACCCGGTTCACAACTTATAACAATAACTATGTGTTCACATGTGAAGCGTCGCGCCATTTTACTGTATATTGGCAGATATGGATATCAAATACTAGGTGAAATGGGGAATGTTGTAATACATCAAGTGGCCACTTAACCCAGCCAATGACAGGTCATAAGCCCTGTAAACGCCTAGATATCCATATTCCCTTTCAAACTTCTCGTCTCTGTTGAGATGTTAAATTGTAATGTAAATTAGTTTAAAAACGACTCGATTACCTTTCTTAAAGTGGTGCTTTTTTAAAAACGTTTGGTGCAAAAGTACACATTTTATATTTAACATGTGTCACACGATATCAAGCTATTTTTACATTTAAAAATACTTTTAGAATTCCAGGTAACAAATATTCTATATACATTTGAAACGTTATACTGCTATTTGTGATGGTTTTTCTTCAATTTGTATTCTGTCTGGTTACAGCGTTTTGAATGGCAAGTGGCAACCGTGGAAGGAATGAAAATATCCCGTCCCTGGTAAAATAGAGAAAATATTGTGAAAACTAATAAACTGCAAACTAAATTACTTGCTGCTGTTAGGTTGACTGACGTCACAAACGGGAATCGAACCCGCGACCTCGTGCATGGCAGCCAAACATAATGAGGGAATCCACTGTTTTCTAAAGTAATTTTTTTCTATAAAATTACTATTTAACTAAACAAAAAAAATATATTTAATATTTTTTTACAAGTTATTGATGAAGATACGATTTTTTAAAGTTGCACATTTCAAATACCGCGCTAAATACCAACTAATGGATCAATTAGGATTTGTGGCGATTACAAAAGATCTTTAAATTTAATAACGATAGTGGATAAATATCCGTTACCAAGGATAGAAGAAGTATTACAAAAAATCCAAGGAGCCAGAATATTTACTAAATTAGATTTAAAACAGGCATATTCTCAGCTAGTACTAACGGAAGAAAGTAGAGATTTAACGACAATCGCGACACACATAGGATTATTTAGATATAATAGATTAGTTTTTGGTATAAACTCGAGTCCAGGTATTTTTGCAAGGACTATATATAATTCCCTACAAGGATTGAAGGGAGTAGTATTTTTTTTAGATGATATTTTAATTTTTGGAGCTGATAGTGTAGAATTAGATAAAAATTTAAGAAGTGCATGTGAGCGCTTACGGAAGGTTAATTTAACAGTAAACGTATCAAAAATGCGAATTTTACCAAAAACAGGTAGAATATTTAGGTTATTTGTTGAATGAAGACGGGATACGGCCGACTACAGGAAAAATAGAAGCATTAAGTAAGGCACCTCACCCAAGGGATGTGAGTGAATTGAGAAGTTTATTAGGACTTGTAATTTTTTTTTAGGAATTTTATTCCTAATGCGTCTTCAATTTTAGATCCAATGAACAAATTATTACGGAAAGACACAGATTTTCAATTTAATACGGAATGTGTTCAAGCATTTAACAAAGTTAAAGAAATATTATCGAGTGACGCAGTTTTGATAAATTTTAGGGACGACATTCCGGTAAAAATTATATACAGATGCATCTACAACAGGACTGGGAGCAGTATTACAACATAGTTTTCAAAATGGAACTCAAAGAACAATAGCATATGCATCGCGATCTTTGAGTGATGCTGAGAAAAATTATACAATTTTAGATTTAGAAGCAACGGCAGTCATATTCGCGGTAAAGAAATTTTTTCAATATTTGTATGGTAGGAAGTTCATACTTGTGGTGGATAATCAAGCACTTATGAGAATTTTTGGGGATAAAAAAAACATACCTATACTAGCGGCGAATCGTCTACAACGTTACGGGGTAATATTATCAGGTTTTGATTTCACAATTGAGTATGTACCATCAAAAGACAATTGCGCAGATTTTTTTTCTAGAATGCCTCTAGAAAATAAGTATAATGAAACAGAAAAATGCGAGTTAGATATAATCAGTTATATAAATACATCAGAATATAACATAAATTTTAATACAATAAAAACAGAGTATGAAAAAGATTCTTTGTTAGTGGAAGTCGGTAAGTTTTTTAAAAAAAGGTTGGCCTAACAACATAAATAAAAGTAGTGAATTGTGGAGTTATTGGATAAAAAGAGAGGAATTATCAATTATGAATGATTGTATATTTTGGAATCATAGGTTAATAATACCTACAGATTTAAGGGAGAACGTAATAGAATTTTTACATCGTTCTCTCATTTCGGGTTTGCTAAAACTAAAGGTTTGGCGAGAGGCTACTTCTGGTGGCCAGGTATTGATAAAGATATAGAAATTAAAGTATCAACATGTCAAAAATGTGAGGAAAACCAACAATCTTTTCCTAAGAGCACACTGGAAGTGTGGCCTTTCGAGAAGAATGTATGGAGCAGAGTACACATAGATTTTTGCGGTCCAATAGTAGGAAAATATTTTATGGTAGTTATAGACTCAACTTCAAAATGGTTAGATTTAGTAGAAATGAAACGTATAAATACTAGTGAAACCATAAGTGAACTGAGGAGAATTTTTTCTTATTTGGGAAATCCAGAACAGTTGGTAAGTGACAACGGGACAGCATTCTTAGCGAAAGAATTTCAAGAATTTTGTAATATAAACGGTATTAAACATGTAACATCACCAATTAACCATCCTCAAAGTAATGGTTTAGCAGAAAATGCAGTTAAAACATCAAAATTATTTTAAAAAAAAAATATTGAGTAATGGAAAATTTAAAAAATAATTATCAGGAAAAAATAATAGAATTTTTAATAGATTACAGAAATACTCCACATTCAACTACAGGTTTGGAACCTAGTACAAGTATATTTGGAAGGAGGTTAAGGTCGAGTTTCGATAAACTCATTCCATCAGGAGTAGATAGGGGAGAGAGGAGAGAAGTAAGTAACGATGTTATCAAAAGAGTTCAAAACATTCAGGACAAACAAAAATCTTATTATAAAGGTCGTCAAAGAAAATCATTCGAAATTGGTCAATTTTGTTTAGTTAAGGATTTCAGGGTAAATAATCACGAAAGTTGGAAAAGGGGAAGAATCTTTAAAGTATTAGGAAAAAATGTATTTTTAGTAAAAATTTTAGAAAATAATTTAATATGGAAAAGACATATATAGATCAATTGGGAAGAATGAATGTGTCTTTTGATAATTGTGCAGAGGATTTCCCACGCGTCTCTGAGACTCAAAGTGGAGTACCAGCAGACGAGTTGGTTATCCCTGGTTTCGCGACCGGAGGGCTTAATGATGGATTTTCTTCCAGGTTACCTCAGGATGAACCCGTGCCCGTGGAGGACGGACCTTGGAGAGATCGACTGCGACCCCGACCACCGATACCTCCAAGGCAGGGAGATACCAACATATAATGTACAAAGGCGTTGCATTATATACTCCGCGTCGTAGGTTATATCAATTTGCATTATATAGAGTCTTGATATAATTAGGCAGCTTTAGATTTTAGTGAGGGAAAGTGTGATGAAGCAGTTCCTATTCAAGGATTAATTGAAGTAGGAACCGCCGTGGCGCTGACGGCGGTACTGTCGGGGCAAACGTCAGAATGGATTGATACAGCGTAGAATAGAGAAATGTGAAATAAGTCTTTTTATTTATATTATAAATAAGTGAAAGTAATTCATTAACATTAAAGATTTTGAAATGAATGCTATTTTCAACATTTTTTCATTAATTTTTGCGTGCGTTTTTGGGATTATTTCATCCCACTTCAAAATTTTTAAACAATCGCGTCTACACGAAAAGCATTTTTAAAATTCAATTCCGGGTAGCAGTGGATTTCCTCATTATGGTGTTCCAAGAACTGTTTTATTAAAACTAAAGTCAGTTAGAAAATATGACAAATATTTAGAAAATAACCTGACCACGGTGCGCAATCAACTTTGTATACTTTTATTGTAAATATGACAAATTTTCGTGATAACTATCTTCGATAAAGACAGCATCGATTGTTTTTAAACTACCACGATGCAGAACCTGCTTGTCAATCGTATGTTTATTAATTTTAACGTAAATTTTAGTTTTGTAAAAACAACAATAAGTCGTTAACTAAGCAGGCCCTCTCCTTTTCTAAGATAAACAATTGTAATTTAGCTCGCACGAAATTTGATATTGTGGCGGGCAACAATGACGTCACGCGCCGACGGCCACCGACGACCGCCGACAATGACGCGACGAGGCAAGGCGAACACGTACGAACGCGTACGAACTCACACAAGGAGAATACCTTCGGCTCACCTCGTGAGCGCACGCGTCTCTAAAGGCACATTATTCCCAACCAACATTCGAGAATTTAAAATCATGTTTTTATTAGCCTATTATTAATTTATAAAATCAATTACTTTTAAGTGTTAGCATCATAGTTAGTTTTTTGTGAATAAACCATTGTAAAAAACGTAAGTACCTGTTTTACTCTCTCTCTTTCTGTGCACCCACATAAATCTGTACTACTTAATTGGCCACCAACTAGGTGACACCCAGAATATGCATAATTTCAAATATTTAACATGTAAAAACTTCCAACTTAAATACAGATTATAACTCTAAGCAACTATGTTATTTCAATTTGACATCTCAACAGAGACGAGAAATTTGGAAGGGAATATGGATATCTAGGCGTTTACAGGGCTTATCACCTGTCATTGGCTGGGTTAAGTGGCCACTTGATGTACTACAACATTCCCCATTACACCTAGTATTTGATATCCATATCTGCCAATATACAGTTAAATGGCGCGACGCTTCACATGTGAACACTCTCTGTCATCCATTGAGAAAATTGCTAAGCATTTTAGCAGAAATCTTTAAGTATTTGGACAACACTTAAAATGTTAAAAATCACTTATCTAAACTAACCTAACCTAACCCAACCTTATATAATTTCGTTCGATCAATCGGTGGCAGTAATTTGACTGACTTGATCAACTCATTAACAAACTTTGTAAGTTTCACTTGTGTGAAATTAAATTGATAGGAGCAAATTATTTTGAGATATGTTATATCTAAGATATATTGATTACTCAATCCTTAACATTTTTTAATGCCTATCGCAAATTACTTAATGCAAATGTCTAATTGTACAGAACTACGAAGAAAAATCATTATAGAATACATGTTGTGGTTTATTTATAAAAAATTTATGGTATTATGACTGCCAAATAAGATAAAAGTTGAATATTGGCAGACCTTTGATATCAGATTACATAATGATATCAAAGTTAGTTTAGATTTATGTCAAAAAGGTAAGTATCGTTGAGTTGGAGAAGAAGCATTTTTCAATGTGTTTGTTCAAACGCTTAAAAAAAAGATGATTAAAAACATTAAAATATATATATATGAAATTACGGATTACCAATTATATTTATTAGAATTCGGTGCACCAAATTTAGTGCCTTATGTACTGTGATATACGGGGAAGGAAGCAAAAAAAAACAATATTTATGTAGGTCAGTAATAAAAAATTATCATAAATACTGGATTTTTTACCCAGGAGAAGAAATTTGTGTTACACGATCCACTATACAATACTTACGATTCCAATTATTTTTTTTCTAAACCTCAAATCCAAAATTATGTATTGTGTATTATAGTAAGCGCTATTTTTCATAATTTGAGGTAATTTTTGGTTTTAAAATATCAGTAATCAGCGATAATGATGAAGAAGTGATTTAATTTTATTAACATAATTTAATAAACCACAAGGGAAAACATTAAACTTTTCAGCATGTTTATAAGTTCGTAGAGTTATGTGTCATAATAAAACACTCGTTTTTTATTTCCCTCGCGAAGTTTACACTAGAATTAACTCACCGAAAGGAGACAAAAACATCGGAAACTATTGTCTTGGCCCATTACCACTGAAACTAAAAACTGAAAGGGATATCTGTGGAACTATCTACTCACACGTGAACTATTTGGGAAGGTAAAGAATTAGATGGAATTGGTTTCAGAGTGGAACGACGAGGGAAGTTTTAAGAGAAAGTGATACGAAAACACGAGAAATGCAATTAATGCAACCTTTCCATACAAATGTCATTTTGACTGACCAAAAAAACTTCTGTAGGAGTTAAAACATAGGTTAAAAAATTTTTTCTCAATCACTAATTTCCTAAATTAGTAGGTATTTAAATCACCAAAATTATGAACGGTTTTTTATATGGAATTACACTTTGATTTCAGGTCAATAACTCGGGACATTGTTATATCAATAATTTTTAGACGGATCAACGTAACTGACAATTTGTTAGTACTATCTAATAATAATATTCTTTATAATGATTTGTGAAAACTTCTAACTTTTAATAATTTGTTCAAATACTTTTAAGCTCATTGGATGGAATACATTTAAAAATTATGAATAAAAAAAACACAGGAGAGAATTTTTTTTTAATTTTTTTTAATACGGAAAAGCATTCTTTTCTAGTATATCTTCAGAGTACCTAGTTTACAAAAAACAATTTAATCAGAATAATCTTTACAAAATTTGTACAATAAAATTAGGATTGTAAAAACTAAAAATATTTTAGTTGTCACTTAATTTTTTTTTTTTTTGAAAGAAACATCTGAGTTCTTATGATATACTCAAATATTTCAGTTTTTTGACTGCTTTCAAATAGTCGGAAATAACTGTGTCAGAAAGCGGGAAAAAAGTTGTGCTGGAGTGGGATTTGAACCTAGAGATTCTAATCCGGAGTCCTCGAATCTACCACTAGACCACAACCCGGTTCACAACTTATAACAATAACTATGTGTTCACATGTGAAGCGTCGCGCCATTTTACTGTATATTGGCAGATATGGATATCAAATACTAGGTGAAATGGGGAATGTTGTAATACATCAAGTGGCCACTTAACCCAGCCAATGACAGGTCATAAGCCCTGTAAACGCCTAGATATCCATATTCCCTTTCAAACTTCTCGTCTCTGTTGAGATGTTAAATTGTAATGTAAATTAGTTAAAAACGACTCGATTACCTTTCTTAAAGTGGTGCTTTTTTAAAACGTTTGGTGCAAAAGTACACATTTTATATTTAACATGTGTCACACGATATCAAGCTATTTTTACATTTAAAAATACTTTTAGAATTCCAGGTAACAAATATTCTATATACATTTGAAACGTTATACTGCTATTTGTGATGGTTTTTCTTCAATTTGTATTCTGTCTGGTTACAGCGTTTTGAATGGCAAGTGGCAACCGTGGAAGGAATGAAAATATCCGTCCCTGGTAAAATAGAGAAAATATTGTGAAAACTAATAAACTGCAAACTAAATTACTTGCTGCTGTTAGGTTGACTGACGTCACAAACGGGAATCGAACCCGCGACCTCGTGCATGGCAGCCAAACATAATGAGGGAATCCACTGTTTTCTAAAGTAATTTTTTTCTATAAAATTACTATTTAACTAAACAAAAAAAATATATTTAATATTTTTTTACAAGTTATTGATGAAGATACGATTTTTTAAAGTTGCACATTTCAAATACCGCGCTAAATACCAACTATGTACTAACTGCGTAATTTTTGCAGGAGTGACCTCATAAAACGGGTTGTTTAAGGCCATGGTAGTCTCCAGCCAGTAACAAAACTGTCAAAAATCTATGCAAACTGACGCGGGAAGCACAGATAAAATATACCGTCGACTCAACTATCATATACTGTTAACAGCTGTTCTAGGTAGACTGAACGGCGGCCATCTTTTTTGCAATAGAAGCTTGTATATAGATTGTATTCCATATTAAAATGCCATGGAACGCGGCTTAAAAACGGAAACCGGAAACACTACACTTAGATACAAGGAGTGACGTCATTGTTTAAGATTTTGAAATGAATGCTATTTTCAACATTTTTTATTAATTTTTGCGTGCGTTTTTGGGATATTTCATCCCACTTCAAAATTTTTAAATATTCGCGTCTACACGAAAGCATTTTTAAAATTCAATTCCGGGTAGCAGTGGATTTCCTCATTATGGTGTTCATGAACTGTTTTATTAAAACTAAAGTCAGTTAGAATATGACATATTTAGAATATAACCTGACCACGGTGCGCAATTAACTTTGTATACTTTTATTGTAAATATGACAAATTTTCGTGATAACTATCTTCGATAAAGACAGCATCGATTGTTATACGTACCACGATGCAGAACCTACCTGTCAATCGTACGTTATTAATTTTATCGTAAATTTTAGTTTGCAAAAACAACGATAAGTCGTTAACCAAGCAGGCACACTACTTTTCTAAGAAAATAATTGTAATTTACCTTATATATTTGATTTTGCATAATTTCAAGTATTTTACATGTAAAAACTTCCAACTTAAATACAGATCATAACTCTAAGCAACTATGTTATTATTCAAACCCAGAGTTCTCGATAAAATACTAATCCTAAATCACTTATCAAAACTAACCTAACCTAACCCAACCTTATATAATTTCGTTCGATCAATCGGTGGCAGTAATTTGACTGACTTGATCAACTCATTAACAAACTTTGTAAGTAACACTTATGTGAAATTAAATCGATATAGGAGCAAATTATAAAAGAGATATGTTATAAGTTACATTTATTACTCAATCCTTCACATTTTTAACACCTATCGCAAATTACTTAATGCAAATGTCTAATTGTACAGAACTACGAAGAAAAATCATTATAGAATACATGTTGTGGTTTATTTATAATTAATTTATGGTCTATGACTGCCAAATAAGATAAAAGCTGAATATTGGCAGACCTGTTACAGGGATTACATAATGATATGACAATATTAGTTAGATTTATGTCATAAAGGTAAGTAAAGTTAAGTTGGAGAAGAAGCATTTTTCAATGTGTTATTCAAACGCTTAAAAAAAAGATGATTAAAAACATTTAAATATTTATATATGTATTACGGATTACCAATTATATTTATTAGAATTCGGTGTACCAATTTAGTGCCTTATGTATTATTATCTACGAAAAAGGAAGCAAAAAACAATATTTAAGTAGGTAAGAAATAAAAAATTATCATAAATACTGGATTTTTTACCCGGGAGAAAAAATTTGTGGTACACGATCCACGATACAATACTTACGATTCCCATATTTTTTTCTAACCTCTAATCCAAAATGATGTACTGGGTATTCTAGAAAGCGCTATTTTTCATAATTTGAGGTAATTTTGTAATGTGTTTAAATATCAGTAATCAGCGATAATGATGAAGAAGTGATTTATTTTTATTAACATATTTAATAAACACAAGGGAAACATTAAACTTTTCAGCATGTTTATAAGTTCGTAGAGTTATGTGTCATAATAAAACACTCGTTTTATTTCCCTCGCGAAGTTTACACTAGAATTAACTCACCGAAAGGAGACAAAACATCGGAAACTTTTGTCTTGGCCCATTACACTGAAACTAAAAACTGAAAGGGATATCTGTGGAACTATCTACTCACACGTGAACTTGGGAAGGAAAGAAATTAGATGGAATTGTTTCAGAGTGGAACGACGAGGGAAGTGTTTAGAAAGTGATACGAAAACACGAGAAAAACTGTATCTATGTCTTGAAGATTTGTGTATATACATAGGAACCAAACAATTATTATCAAAGTATCAAAGGATTTTTAAAAATTTTAAAGTATGTTTTTTATTTAAATAACTGTATTCTTTTTTTGTTTATTTATGCTTTACTTAGTATTAATTGTGTGTTTTTTACAAACACTTTTTTTACCATAAATATAAAAAAATTATAATTAAATAAAACCTACATCTGTAAAAAATTATCTAAAAAGTACTAAACTTGTCATATATCATGATACCTTTGGCAAGAACTAAAGCGTAAGACTGATCATCGTGACTTCATGTAAATCAAGAGACACTGCATTTGATATACTAATGCATTCCCCTAGGCACCATTAGTTGCGAAAAAGGGAAAGTAGTAGCAGAAGGTTATGAAACAAAACCAATGTGCATCTACAACTATTTTTTTTTTTTTTTTTTAATTAACAACCTCCACTCGAATGCGAGTGATTTTGGCATTTTTTAAAAAAATGAAATAATTTAACAACGGAGAAAGTATGGATTTAATTTCCGGGCTATGTAACAGTATATAAAATGTGACAATAATCTTCTAGCTGCTGGTAAACACCAGTAAACATTTCAAAATAAAAGTATGAGGGTGATTCAAATACTATAAGTAGGAAAATAACATTTATTCAAATATTTTTATTATTCAATCTTAGAAATTTAGTTAGGGAGGAATTAATAAGCAGGTCATTTTGGGCGAGTAAAAATTTAACGTTAAGGGAAAATGTGTGGACATCTACAACTATAGGCAAGGTTTTAATATCGATCCGCAATCAGCGCACAAATTTTGGGGAGCGCGCTTTAGCGGTTGCGGGTCCTATGGCTTGGAATGCTCTCCCACCAGAAGTGCGCAACTGTGAGAGTGAAGTGATGTTTCTAAAAAAACTTAATACACATTTGTTCTATAATCTTTTGATTAATGTATTTTCTACTCACAGAATGAGTATTATTCACTTAAAATTTCCCAAGACGTTAAATTATTTAAAGCGCTTTTGAGGTTTATTTATACGGATACGGCACTATATAAATTATCCATGATAATAATTATAACAATCAGTAAAACTATAAAGTGAAAAATACCTAGTAAAAAAAACCAGTTCAACTTAAAACGCATGATTTTCGTAAATATCCGTATATAAACTGTACGTAGGTTCTAAACTTAAAATGCATTGATTTTATTCAAACAAAATCAGCCATAATTATATTAATTAGGTAGGTACCTAATATGTAAACTTAAAACGTGTGTATTTTGTTAACCACAAACTGTATAATATTCTATTTTCTAAACTTTATTCTTTGTTATTAAAAGGAAACCTGCATCAGAGAAATAATGTGTACATAAACATGACGTTTATTAAAACTGTATTCAGGTACTAAACATAAAATGCAAGTTTATTATTATTAAAACCAGCATCGGTACCTTGTATGCAAGGTGTTTTACTTTCAACGCATTAAGTGTCTGGAAAAATAACATGATATAAGAATTCATGGAAATTTAGTCAGTTAAACAAATATGTATATCAAATATGTGTACCACACTTAAATATTTCCCACGTAAGACTAGTATAAAATAACTTACTAACTAACTACCCATCCCGCCATTTCACTGTGGGGGTAGGCAAAGAGGATAGAACGCCATACCACTCTCATCACACTCACATACCAATTTACTGAAATAAAATAACTCACGGACTTGCTGTAAATTCTGTCACATGCATATTAAATTAGAAACTTACATAATTAAGGACAGTTAAAATAGTAATCGGTTTAGTAAGTACCTAAATACAAAAAAATGATCTAAATCCACCACTGGTTTTTATTGCGGTCCTATTGGCTTCACAGGCCAAACTTTGTACCACCCATGACATGATTCCAGAATGGGGAATGTTAAAAATAAACAAAAAAAACTGGGATAAGTCTGATAGTCGTAATTTACGTGAATATTCGTCCCGACCGGAAACGTTAAACCGTCCTCCCGAGGATACGAGTTAATAAAAAACCCATTGAGCATCGCAATTTTTAAACTGATGATAAATGTTTTTTGCGCTATAAATTTTTTTTAGATGTTCACAAAACTTGTAATTATGCAAATGTAGATATCGACGGTGGAAAGGAAAAAGTTACCAAACGATATAATAATATGTGCAAAGGAAAATAATACCAAGTGATATGATTTTTTTATTTTATTATGTCGCTTGGTAACTTTTTCCTTTCAACCGTCAATATGTACTTAATGTTGAAAAAGTTTTAAAATTTTCTTTAAAATATAATGAGCAATTTGAGTGGTATGGATAATGTTTTCATGAGTCCGACATAACTTAAACATTTAATTGTAACACGAAACTCTCTTACTCTTCTTAAATGTACTTTAAAACGAATTATAATATTCGTTAAAAATTTACGTTCTAAAACGTTATACAGACTAGACGTGATATGACTGTTACTCAGACTAGACGTGATACAGAGACAGACGTGTGACTAGACAGACTAGACGTGTGACTAGACGTGATACAGACTACGTGACGTGATACAGACTAGACTAGACGTGATACAGACTAGACAGACTAGACGTGATACAGACTAGACGTGATACAGACTAGACGTGATACAGACTAGACGTGATACAGACTAGACGTGATACAGACTAGACGTGATACAGACTAGACGTGATACAGACTAGACGTGATACAGACTAGACGTGATACTGGCAATTCACCATTTTTAGTTTGGAATGATGTAATGAGGGAATTAAAGTTTACGCATTTCTCTATTTTAGGCATAATTCAATTATTAAAAAATCCACGTGGGACTCGAATCTTTCTTTTCTCGCTTTCAATTTAAATACCGCCAATGCGAAAGTTTTATTGACGTTCTTAGAATTTTCAAGATATTTTACAATGGAAAAATTTCTGTGGATTAATTAAAATTTTCATTTTATTTTCAGCTTTTTAAGTATAATTTTCATCACAGTGCGTTCTTTCACACAGTAACCTTACTTCCTTTGCATTAATACACCATGTTCTTCACTTTCAAGTATATTGCCATGTTTTTCTAGGATTTTGTGAAAACTGTTGAATTATTTTTTTAGTGAAATATATCGCAATAGCAATTTAGTAGACATAGGTAGGCCTTTATTTAAACTATGGGGTTTGGAGATAGAGGAGTCCTCTTTTACCGGTGGATGGTTAGTGGAAACGCCGGTGATGTTGTAATCGTTTATTCAGGTAACAAGGATGAGTGTTGCGTGTCGGATGATGAGTGCGTGGCAGTTCCGTAGCGATGGAGCGAAGTCGGCGGCTAGAACAACGTTGGTAGCGAAGCAACGTGGAGAGCAGACGATGCGGTCGGGCTTCCGTTGCTGGTACCAAGAGTGTGAATCCAGGCCGTGGTACGAGGCTTCCATGACGGCGTCGTCTACGTCAGGCAAGACACTGCGTCTTGGCTGCTGACGTGGACAGGCGACTCTCCGACTGAATAGAGTAACTGCGTAGATGGTATAAGATGATTGTGCTGCACTGCTGTTCTGACCCTCGGTACGGGTATTTATAGGACAGTAGTACTTTGTCATTAGAGTTGAATGGTGGGGATAATCATTCGTGTGCAAAGCCATACTGCCCGTTGAATTGCAGCGTCAGCTGATGATATTCTAGGAATTACCTACTCGTGTAGTAATACCTGACGCAGCTGAATTATATTTGCACTTTGGATGTTGTACCGTCTGGGTTGTTCACCCCCACAAAACCAACAAATATTAACAATAATAAAAAATGTAAAAAACGTATTCTTCTTCTTCACGTTCGCTCCTTAGTGGAGCATGTCCATATGGACATCGCTGGATCCCTCCAGAAGGCCCTGTCACCCACCGGCCAACAATCTCGCCTCCTTCCACGTTAGTCTCGGATCCATCAGTTCCGCGGAGTACTTCCGTAAGATTGCCGTCGACTTAAAATAATTATGGAAATGATCATCATTATACATTTCTCATTATATCACAGTACAAAACATTCGCCCTGATATTTTACGCTTCGTAAAGTCACTTACTAGATTTTTATAGAAATTTTAATTGACGGCTTCATTAAATTAAATTAATTATACCAACTGAATGCCTCGCTTTTTCTGTTTTCAATTTAGAGCTAACGTAATAAAATAATTGAATGACACCAGAGTGGATCGTTTGCAAGGCACATAGAACATTTCACATAAATGGTTTTGCGAAAATTTCATTTTAATTTGTGGTTAACTGTGATTAAAACCGCAATCAAAGTACATAAGGTTGAATCAGGGTGCTTCAGCATGAGTATTTCAAACGAAAATTCGTGTTACTCTGTAATAAGTCCCTTTTTTAAAAAACATTGTTTATATTAACACTGTTAAAAAATAATATTTCCATAGTTTGAGGGGGTTCACGACTTGGACTCGTTTAGCGACTCGGCTATCTGCTACAAGCGGAGGCTGAGTAGCGCAAATTTATTATAACCTACATATTGTCTCCTGCGCTTAAATATTCAGATTTCCCAACACGTACACCACACTCAACACACATACCACAACACAACATACACGTGACATAACAAAATCACTTTGTATACTATTGTTTGCTCACTTCATGTCTTCAGAAATTTGTCTTGTTCTCGTAATTGGTGTTATGTTGTATATATTACCTTAAATTGATCTTAGTACCTTCATTGTTCATTGTACCTAACATATTATCACTGTGTGCACAACATTAAAATATAAATAAATAAATGATGTCCGTAGGTCTTGGATTTACGGAGATTTTTTGTATATTTTGGATCTTAAATAAATACATTTTAATTTAAAATGCTTAAAGAATATAGGAGAATACATTACTTTTTCAAATGCAGCTCTTGATTTATTATGTTGATAATGAACTGTTTTAAGTTTTTGTTTTTTTTACTGAAGTATCCTTTTCAACGAAAATGCACCAAAAATGTACTGAAACCAAAAAGCAGACCGTTCATCAGAATGAATAATTAATATTGTCATCATATAAACATAAACTCTCATAAAACTTTCATATATTCATCCCAACAAATCATTTTTAATGAATCCTCAGTTTCAACATTGGAGCTTCACAAAATACGTATTTGTATGCAGTACTACTTTCTTACACATATGGTAGTATATATTGGGCAGTAAAATCAATGGACTATCTATAGGTCAATTGGAAACCAGTTCAGGTCATTGGAAATTCGGCGGAAATTTAATTTAATAAAGTAGAGTGCAATTGCTCGTGGAAAATTATCGCGGCAGTAAAAATGCGAATTTTTAATTCAATTAAAAAGTTAGACATAATTATACTTTTACTATGCTGAAACCATATCACTGTCTTTCTAATATAATGTCGAAAGTTTTAACCAACACATACACATCATATTATTATCTCTATTTCTAACACACAACGGTATTGGTAAACAACATGACAATGTAGGTAATATTTACGTATGTAAATGTCACTAAAACTAGTTCAAAATAAGATCAAATTATTACAAAAATTATAAACAAAACCAGATTTCGCTTTGTTTTCTCCACGTTTATACATCTTCAGTATTTGTTACATTAGATCATACAGTGTCTTTTTGGCCTACCTCAACTTCTACACCCAGGCACACTAGCATCATTCATGTCCCTACATACTATTCCTAAACGAAAGATAATTTATTTTGAATGCATTTTTTTATTTTATCGTAAATAGAGGTGAATCCTTAGAGTTGTATAAAATGAACATCGTGCTATGCGGTTTTAAGCCTCGTTCACACAGCGCCATCATGTAGCGCGCGGCGGCTAAGTGTGAATGGGGCATTAGGCCTGATGCTCACGGCATTTCAGGAACCGATTCATGCATGGAATATAAAGCGTATCGTTCATCATACTCCGCGTTGTCATTATGACGGTTAAAGAGCGCCAACACACAATGTGACAGCATCAAACATGCTGTATCATACTTACTACCAGGGCTGTCGCAGAGATCTGACTCCTCTTCCGCAAATGCTGAATCTCCTCATAAAACTGTACCTCCGCCTCCGTTTCAAAGTGGATGTAAATTGTAAGTTAAGTTAACATTTAAAAAAATTTAGGCGCGGTAGCCATCGGGCTTTAATTTGCATCAGCTTAAAATATTAGTTGTTTACTCGGATAAAACAAAATTCCGCCTTTATAACTCCTGCATCACACCTGTTCTTCTCTATGGCTGCGAATCGTGGCACCTAACCAGGGCCCAAGACAGCAGACTTCTGAGTTTTGAGAATAGGTGTCTAAGAAGAATATTAAGTGTGCGGTGGTTTGACTTTGTAAGGAACACAGAGGTGAGGCAACGGACACAGCAACCCTTGGTATCTACTGTCATCCGGCGAAGGCGTTTCGGCTGGCTAGGCCATATACTACGTATGCCTCCCGAGAGCCTTAAACCATGCTTGCCTATTTTACAAGGCATCAGGTTCTCGGCGTCCTGGTCGTCCACTGTTGACAACTCGTCGGCAGTTTGCGTCAGAGCTGCGGGACGTGGACTTGACTTGGGAGGATGCACGGGAGCTGGCGGCCGATCGCTTGGCCTGGAGGCAGTTTGTGGATTCCATATGCTCCACATAGGGAGCGGATATGGTATAATGAAAAATGAAAAAATGTATTAGTAGGAACTAGGAACTTACTCCTTACGAAGAGCATACTTCGCCACGTGACTCGCGGCCGCTTTTCCACACAAACGTATTCCTTGATTTTCTCCCTGGAATTTAATATATTAGAGCAATGATTTTTTCACACATTTTACATATCGACCAGATGCTCGTTTGTATCGTATTTTTCTGTGAAAATTAAAAAGCAATTCTTCGTAAAAAACTATTTAAAAACGGAGCTTATAACAACAGATTGACCCCAAATAGATGCTTTAAAAGCACCCGTCTCCTAAGCGCACAAAAGGGTCGTACTAAATAGTTGATGCGTTGAATAGACGCATCCTTCCATACAATGACCTAATTTGGCGAGATATCACGATTACGATATTACAAAAATTAATTACGGACATAATACAACCAAAAATATTTTTTTTGTATCAAAGTTATAAATCACGATCTAAAAAAAATTTTTTTTCAATCATCCCCGTAGCCCATTCTCCGCTTCCATTAAATATTCGCTTCTGCACCCGTATTCAGGAAGTCGACCTCTGTAACAACCCTACTCACGAATGTAATATGCGCAATGTAATGTTAACCCTATGAAAAACAGCGGGCTTACAAAAATTACCATTTGATAATGCTAACGAATGTGAGTACACGTGTTTCTAAAGACGAGTTGGAGTTCTTTTTAGACTTGATTCTATGTTTTTAAGTCGGTTTTCGCATGTGAAGTAAAAGTATGAATAACTTTTTATATTATAATAACTTACGGATGCAGATTGAGGTTATGATTACATTTATTACAGTTACAAGTACCTATTTGAAATCTTTGTATGAATATAAAAATGCTTGTGGTGACTTGCGCGCGTGTTCATGTATTTACTATACCTATGCATACACAAACGTAAATTTTCGCCTATAAAAAAGTTGTGCAATGAAATATAAAAGGTGAAACTCTTGCTATTTAACTTACCCGCATTTTTAGGGGTGACTGCGATCTAAATGTTTTAATCTGATTGTTTTTCAAAAATTTTGATCTTATCACATCTTAGTGAAGATATTATATCATTGCTGAATTGAATTAATAATAATGATAGAATAAGAATAGTAAGGAAAAAACAAAGTGTAATGTTAAATATATTGAATATATTGCTACAAACATTGAGTTAAAAAATATTAGTCTATGTAAAGAAATATATGTACTCAATAAATATATATATATATATATTTTTTTAAATATTAAAATTATTTACATATGTGGTACAAAACTCGATGTACAAGCTAGAAACCAGTGAATCTACGTTTATATTTAGACTCGGGTTTTGTTAAAAATTTTTTTGATTTATTTGACCCATAGTTTTCCAGAAAATTGAGAAAAAAGTTTTTTTTTCTTCAATGTTTTTTACAAATTGTTATTACATATAATTTATTTTCTCAAATTTTATACTATCCATTATGAAAAGAAGAATAAAAACGCATTTAATAAGAATTTGTGTCATTTTACTTGATATGCGGTACTTATGAAAGCTGAGAAGAAAAAAAAATATTTTTTAGACCTCAGATTCAAAATTTGTATTACACATTCGACTTCAAATATGATATATTTTGGATTCACCAGTTTTCGGGTTGTACTACGAGTTTTGTTACTCCATGTATGACACACATACATCGTAAAGCCTTGAGGAGTATAGATAATAATATAATTTCTATAAATATAATAATATAATGTTTGCACTTTGGTTGTTAATGTAAAACTTCGACTACTCTTTCCCTGTATGTTTATTAATGTCTTCTTACTTAGCTCAAGTATATTTCTATGTATGTGAATACTGGAATTGTACAGAGTGAAATAATAAAATAATACCACCTACTTCTAATATTCGGCTAAAGGTTTAAGGCTAATGGGTTTCCCGTGTCGACTTGTCATTAGTTTTGATCCTGGCACTAGGTGATTTGTTGGAAAAAGTAACCAGACATACAAAATGTTTGATTAGAAATTATTATTTTGAGAATATATTTTCATTTGGAAAAAAGCCCGGTTGTGGTCTAGTGATAAAGTCGGGGACTCTGGATTGGAAACTCTTGGTTCGACCATCGCTCTAGTACAACTTGTTTGCTGCTTTTTGGCACAGCTATTTCCGACTATTTGGAAGCAGCCTCGAAATTGAAATATTTAAGTATATCAAAACAACTCTAATGTTTCTTGGATGAAGTTGACCGAAGTTGGATACTGTAGAATGTGAGTCACTCAAAAATGCCAGACGAAGTTTTCCACACTTCGGTTAACTTTTCGAAGTGCTTCGGCGAGGAACGTGAGAATGAAGAGCAAACATTACAAGAATACTTTTGAAAATCTAAGAGAAGTCATGATTGATGATTGGAGGACCAATGCAAACCCTATGCGCCATTGGGTGTGGATATGTGAATGTAGTAGTATATTGATGATCAGCACAGTTGCGATCACCAACGTATCGGCATCCAAAACTATCGAATAGATTTAAATTACTGACGTCAAACTGCGAAATAAATCCACGTGTATATCACGTTGGTGAACACAATGAAGTTGAAAGTTTTATTTTGAACTTTAATCTTCGATAACCGTAGGAATTCAAAATGTCTCAGAATATAAATATTTTATAATACCTGATCCTGACGTTTTGATAAGTTACGACACAAATCGTTCACGTGCGAAGATAAAGTATGAAAATAGAAATGCAGGATGGTACATGGAGCATTTCAATTCCAATATTTCCCTCCCTGCGGCAACTCGTTCCTCCTTCTCCATAAGCGACTCAACACCTTCAAATATTCATATTCAAATAGGCTCCACGTCATTCCATGGAATATGCTATAAAATTTAAAGCTTTTTAACAGGCAAGGATTATTTCAGGATACGGAATATATTTTTACGAGTATTTTTACAACAGCGCATCGTTACATAGAGATTCTTAAATGGAATGGGTTAATCAATACAGTACTTGAAAAATGTTTTACGGAGCTAACTTATTTTAAATAAACAATTTTTTTTATATTTGCATTTGATTTAGTTTGAAAACGACAAAAGTCACGGAGTATTTTATGAATGAATATAAGAAATTCATCATTATTACATTTACAACATTTTGGGTGTGTTAAAATACTTGTACACAAATCTGGATTTATCCCAAGACGGGATTAATAGTAATTAATTTAAATCGGCCAGAGTCTTTATTACAAAAATGAAGTATTTTTCTAATAAATACTTAACTTCAAAGCATAGATGGAGCTAGTTACGAGCTGGTGAATAGTTTTCGATTCTTATCATATATATACAAAATCAAAAATGTTACCTGGTGTGGATATTCGCTAATAAGTGGAATGGGGAATGTTGTAGTACATAAAGTGGCCACTTAACCCAGCCAATGACAGGCAATAAGCCCTGTAAAAGCTCGAATATCAATATTACTGAATTTGAAAAAAATCTACCTCATCTCTGTAGGGATAGAAGAAAAAAAATATATTACATATATATTCAATTCATTGTAAAATTATGACTGATAACGCATCTATCTATTATTGAAAAACTGAGCTTTCTAGTAAATCAAAATGAAATTCAAAACTTATAATAACAGTGATTATAATATATGGAAATAGATTTTTTTAATTGCAAAAAAAGTTTGAATAATACCCTCTCAAAAATAATACAAACATTAGTTGTGCAAAACGGTTTAATGAGAATGAAAAACTTTTCGTAATAATATGTGGATTTATATTGTGTTTCCTAGTGAAAGAAATTTTGGAGACTTGAAGAGTCCTGATTGGGAGGCTTGCCTGAGGGTAAAGGATAGATGATTCAAAAGGATTCGTTATTCGCAGTTTACTTAGACCACAAAGAGAAGATTTACAATGATAAAAATGCTGATATTATACTGTTATGAATTCTACTTACGCTAGAATATTACATCTACACCCATAAGTTTTTTATTGGCTTTTTTCTCATAAGCACTTGTCGCATCATACGCCAGTTCATTGTATTTCTACTTATTAAATATATAAATAAAAACAAATATTACATAAAGCACGCTTTGATGACAAAATATATAAATATTAAGTATTATATTCAGCGCTCTAGAGGCGATTTCTCGCAAAAACAGCGCTTTATAAATCATCCAGATATAAATAAATAAATTATAAGACCTACTTCCAAGCTTCATTCTAAAAGTCAATTTATCGACATGCGTCTATTCACATAATATTACGAGAAATCAATTTAGCCACATATGAAATTTTACTAAAATTACATATGTACTCGCCTTAAAAAGGGTAAATAAATGCATTAATTTAGTGAAGTGAATATTACACAGCATAAAACCTTTAAGTTTTAACGCTAGAACATGCTTCACAAATAAATAAATTAATATTTTAGTATTCGGAAATAGATTTACGCTGAACATCCGCATACAAAATATTATAATAGGAATATTTTCCAATCTGCTGGAAAATGAAAGCAACTGTTGTTAACACTACAATGAACGTAATTTTTGTATTAGTTCGCCGTTCACTGAATAATTTTGATTTAGGTAATAATATGTATTTACTAAATCTGTGATTTAACCAATAAGTTGTAAAAATATTTGATATCGAAATTTGTAAACCAGATTTGTGTTGCTAGTATTTGGACATACTCAAAATGTTGTAATGTAAAATTGTTTATTTTATCACGAACGCAATAGCTAACTATTCCCAAATCCTCCAAAAAATATATTTTGACTCCATCAGCGTCTGAATTATTTTTGTTAGAATATTCACAAGTAATTACCGTTGCGGTGGTTTGACTGTGTAAGGAACACAAAAGTGTGGCAAAGGACGCAGCAACCCTTGGTATCTACTGTCATCCGGCGAAGGCGTTTCGGCTGGCTGGGCCAAATACTTAACCATGCTTGCCTATTTTACAAGGCATCAGGTTCTCGGCGTCCTGGACGTCCGCTGTTTACAATCCGTCGGCAGTTTGCGTCAGAGCTGCGGGACGTGGACCTGACCTGGGAGGATGCGCGGGAACTGGCGGCCGATCGCTGGGCTTGGAGGCAGTTTGTGGAATCCATATGCTCCACATAGGGAGCGGATATGGTGTCTTGATGATGTAATTATCGTTAGGGTAAGGTCGTTACAGCACATTTCTGCACTCCTTATTAAATTCCTTACAAAATTATCTTTAACAGTAGGAAATATTTACTCGTATTTTTACAAATATTTTACGCATATAATACAAGGACATGATAATTCAAATACAATATCAATGTCCTTGTCACAAGAAGGGTGAGAATTATTCAATAAGGACATAAATAGTTTTAAACACAAAAAATATTGTGAGAAGGACGAAACTAAGGCGTATTTCAACGTTTATTTGCTCACTACGCAGAACTGTATTGGAGATGAATTATGACGAAGAAATATTGCAGAGGTCGCTTTTCTTGTTGTCCTTTTACGATTTTTATAGAAGCTTTGCTTAGAGTTTGAATACCGAAGGAAAGGCTTTTGATATAATTCCTTTATTCATTCTTTGAGATATTTGTTAGACCGAGGTAGTTTAATAAAGAAGGGATGGTTTATTATGTGTACACACACACTTATTAAAAGAATTGATTGATATTTTTATGTTTTTACACAAATATTATGAAGAGATCACCAAGGGATGAAAGTAGATTGTATGCAGTTGAAATGCGATCTATGCATGAAATGCGTAAAACTATGTATGATAAGTGCACTAATGTTGAAATTAGAGCAGAATGCAGGGCTGAGATAAGCATTATCGACAAAATTAAGAAAGGTCTTTTACGATGGTTCGGTCATGTAGAGCGAATGGATGATGAAAGAACGGCTAAAAAAATATATGATGTGACTGTGCCTGGATGTAAAAGTCGAGGAAGGCCGAGAAAGACATGGCATGATCAAGTAAAATAAGTGCTTGAAAGTGAGCATGTAAGAAGTCGAAATAATCGACGTGCGTGCGTGAGAAGATGTATGAATGTGGAGGAAGCAAGAGAAGTATGCCAGGACAGAGTGGTGTGGCGTTCTATCCTCTCTGCCTACCCCCTTCGGGGAAATGGCGTGATGGTTAGTTAGTTAGTTAGTTAGATTACCCGATTTTTTTAACCGCGCTGTTTTTCCCTCACAAAAAATGATATGTCAAAGTCTGGTCAAATGTAGATAGTTTTTTAGAGTTTTATTATAATCTTCTAGGACATACTTTTACATGCAAGAATGTATTTGCTTTAGTTTTACAAATTAAACACTGAAAAAATACAACATTTTCGTTCCGTATTGGCTGATTTACGATTTTTATTTTGCTATAAGTTAATTTGAGATTTTATTGATACACAAGATAATCCTAAGCCATAAAACTTCCAGAACAGTTTGATGTTATCGTCTGGGTCTATTTGCTTAAGTTCTTGTCAAATGGGATTAATATTTAATATTGTCAAACCATCTCAAATCGAAATAACTAAAATAATCACGCTTCAAATATCTACGTCAGATTTTTTCCAAACAACTAAAATGAAAACCTCTTCTTTAAAACCCAAGCATCTTCAATCGTAATTATTGATTTTTTACAAATGTAAAATAGATAAAAAATAAATTTAAGAAGTATGTTATCTCAACAGAGACAGAGAAGCTCTGGAAACAAATACGGATTATCTAGGCGTTTACAGGGCTTACGACCTGTCATTGGCTGGGCTAAGTGGCCACTTAATGTATTACGACATTCCCCATTCCGCCCATAATTTGTCAAATTTTTGAAACTTGTACATATTAAATTCTTGTTTGTCGTTCCACATTTCCAAGAGATTTCTCACTGGTGACATCTGTCGAGAAAATTGCTAAGCATTTTTAACGGATCTCCTTTTTGGTTGTAGGTGGGATTCAAACCGAATGTAATCACTTACTTGAAGACGCCTGAAGATGTTTAAAAAATTTATTTTTGGTTATTTTTTAACATTTTGAATGTGTATATAAGTTTGTAGATGAATTGCTGGATTATAATCTTATAATTATCAAAAATGATTAATGTAACCCATGCTGGGTTAATATAAATTATTATTGGACTATCAACAGAGACGAAAAAAAAGCTGTAATATCAACTAGTACATCAGGTGTTGTAAAGAATGTTGTAACACATCAAGTGGCCACTTAACCCAGCCAATGACAGCTCATAAGCTCTTTCGCTGAGTGAGTATAGTGAGAGCAGTAGTAGTATTTATCTTTTGATGGCCATTTTATTTATTCGATTCCCCAACCCTTTATTTTAATTATAAAATTATTTATCATCCAGCAAATCCCAACTGTCTTTCAAAGAGGATTAGGAATTGAAAATGTCGGGTAATTTAATGTTTTTTTAGAAAAGTTTATTAATTTGGTAAGGTTTTCATTCAATTAATCCGAAAAGGCGCCCTTTCAGCGTTTGGCAGGTATTGACAAGCGTTTCAGTTTGATTAATCGTTACCTTTTTGTGAGGTGCAATAAAAATACAAAGCCTTTTTCGATCCAGGAATTGAGGAAACAGACAAAAATAAATGTGCGAATAGGTAATTATAAATATTATTTTAATTTGCTTTCCCGGAATACGTTTTACGATGTTATAATAACCATAAAATACGAGTAAGTTATTACAAAAGAATCTTAATGATCCCTTTTTATTTAGATGGTCTGGTCTTAAACTATGAGATTTCAGCTTTTTTGTATTTGAGTTTGTTTATAAAATTACCTGGGGAATATTCCAAGGCATCCTTTTAACAACTGCTATTTAGATCTGGGTGATTCTCTTTAAGCCGCGCATACGATAGTAGGTTCAGGGTTCGATCCCCGATGAGAACATAAAAATCAAAAGTGATTTTTCTCAAACCTTGGTGATTATATATATATTACTTATAAGTCTTAACCTCCTAGCCTGTTAAGGTGGTTAAATATATGATAATGAATCTATGATTTAAAAATATATAAAAATATAACTTTCCGGCAAAACACATATTTAATGTGTTTTTAGTAAACATGGTAAAATACTTTGAAATGGAAATATTATGGATATCTGACTGTAAATGTTTCCACTAAAATCTGCTGCTATCTTTTACGTTTTAATGGTAATATCGCATGCTATTAAACGTATGTAAGGCATCTAAGTTGAACCTGAACCGAAAAATGCGGAAAATTTACAGTCAAATGAATGATTTATGATCCAAAACACGAAATGTTTCCGCGTTTCAAAAGTTTTGCGAAACAGTTCAATCATTTTATTCTGAAATAAATATGCTATCTTTACAACTTTTGGGGCAGATTCCCAAAACCAATACTTCCCGGCCTAAAGTCATCTGTGGCCGAAACTATCGAAACTGAAGCAGAGTTTAAATGGTTATAAAAAGACACATTGAACAATCTTGGTCGACAATTTATATTTATTTATTTATTACTATAATATAATCTATAAACATATTTAATATAATATAATCACAATAATGGGATGGCGACTCAATCAGTAGAGACCCATACCAATGATCTGGCCCCGACTTACTAGATAGTCCGTGTCGAGTCAGGGCTTATCCTCTAAACCATATTATACGTAGTTTTCTTCGAGTTTGCCTTATATTTAGCAAACATCATAAGATATAGAAAAATAAGCGGCCTCGTAGCGTAATGTAAGACGCTGCTGTACTGTCACTGCGGAGGTTCAAGGCTCGATTCCCGGTGAGGTCATAAAAATCCAAATGTAACTTTTCTCAAGTGGAACGTTTTATAATATTGTTCCCCTTCATGATTGGATCTCCTGGCCTGTTGAGGTGGGTAAGCATTTAAAAAAAAAACATATAAAAAATTACGTTTCTATGTTAACTCGGGAGAATGCACATGGCTTCATTTTGTTTTCATTATTACTCGTAACTGTTGTTTGACGATTTTTCAATTCGCACATATATTACCCATTTAAACGATGCCTAAGAGTGGCGTATGTCTTGAATACTAATCTTGTCTGTGTTAAAGTCTATCAGAAAACTGATTTAGGAAATCAAATCAGTAAAAATTAGATTCGGCCGAATCCGTACGATGATAGCTTAATCCGTCGGCTAATTTAGAATAATTTGAAACCTGACTTGATTTTAACAGGGTTTATTTTAGAAATTCAACTGGAGTAATATTGGAAAGATTTTTTATATATTTCATACCGAAAAAAAATATAAATAAATGAAAATACTGCCATCCACATAATAAAGATCAGGCATTTCCGACCGGTTAAAACAAATTAAAAAAAAAAAAATATAACATTTTGAATGTGCGCATATACTTGTAGATACACTGGGGTTATACCATGACGGGCTTCCATCAATCATTACTGAAAACTTAACACTGACTAAAATACAACAATGTCTAGATAATCCATGATCGTTTCCAGAGCTTCTCTGTCTCTGAGGAGATTTTAATAATGACTATTTTACGAAGTATTTAGATAGGTATATCGTAGAACCCCAAATATTTCTATTGAAATAACATCTACGGTATAAAGATGCCCTTGTCCCAATAAGGAAAAATGCCTAGTTAAATAAGAGAGATTTGTTTGATTGAAGATGTATATTTTTTTTTATTAAAAAAAAATATATTCACTTTTTAAAAATTATTTATTTCAATATATATATTATGTATACAACTATTATTGTTTCTTATCGTTATTATCTACTACTAGGTAATTACTTTTGTGTTAAATTTTATTTACCGGCGAGACTTTACGTGGATTTACATACTTATTTCAGTTTCAGTTTAAAATTAAAAACGCATATTTTTTAAATCTCACATTTAAATAATTGCCCTAATCTGCTCAAGTTACCGCTAGGAGCAGTATTTTTAAGTACCTACCATTGTAAAGCACCCTTGAGGTAATTTATCACTAACTACAAACCGACCGAAGAATACATTGATAGTAAATAAAATTACCCTTCTTCATATTATGTACTATGTATTATTCGGGGCTTAAAAAAAGCAATTTGCATAAAAAACCGTTACAAAACACAGAACCTTAAAAGTGTTTGAACTTTCTTTCGTAGACAAAATTTATTAGATTAGTTTGTACCCACTTTAGAAAGAAAAGTTTTTAATTGGACTTTTTTCGTACAAGGACTTTATAAACTTCTTGAACTGTCACCATTTAACATATATATTTTTTTCATATGGAAAATAATTAAATACCTACGAAATAACATTTGCTTTGTTTACTTTTTTGAATAAATTCAATTATTTTGATGTACTTCTTTCAAAAAAAAATTAAATAAATATATGTAGGGTGGATGCTGTAGCTATTGGACACTTAAAAAATATTTGACATTTTAAAGTATTGTTGGAACTATATTTAACTTAATTATAACATTAAAGGTATTTTTTTGAGAGAAATTTAATTGCATTTTTCAAAAACCTAATCGAAATTACTAAAAGACTCATAATTTTAACTTTAAAATCTGATTTACAATAATTGAACATACTTTCATTTTCTTAAGGGCTACGGTATTTCCTTATTCAACAAAAAAGTATTGACAAATACTGATAGATTTAAGCCTTTCACGTAGTTTATGCGCGGTCCAAATCTTGAAAAAGTTTTGAGTTAAGAAGGAAATTTTTCTAGTGTCAAGGGCTAACAAGATTATGTTTTTTCACAAGTTTGAGGTTTTCTGTCAAATAAAATGTCATTTTCAAATTTCGCCATTGAAATAAAACAGACTTATAAATGCATTTGCAGAAAAAAGTACATATTTCTGGTAGAAATAAATTCTTTGAATAGGCTTGCTTTTAAAAATCTTATTTCTAATCTTAGCATGTTCAATTACTAAAGCACCCACCCTACATTCTTATACACAGTAACATAGTTAGTAGTATAGTTAGTAACATAGTAAGTAAGTCGTTATAATTAGGCGTCACAGTGCGAACACGCACTAGATAAGCACGGTGTATAAATTCGGGCGCAGTACTTTTTTTTGCTATAACTTTAGGGACTGGCGAATGAGCCAGGGCCAACTCTTTTCTGCCTCGGACACCGAGCGGCGCGGGTCACTGCCGCGCCGTGTCATTTTACAAGTGCAGTTTTTGGACATTGGAAAGGATTCATAAATTATGTAAGTACCTCACGAGTCCTATTTAAAAACCGTAAACCACAGAGATCTGCTAAGCATCGTACTCATTGCGACATTTTTCCACAGGAATCCTTTCCTTTTTCTTCTTTTTATTATTTCTATTTTCACCTTTTTTATTTTTTATTTTATAAATTCACACAACCACCACCATTTTGAGTTCTTGTGATGCAAAAGAACTTTTGTGTACCATTTTATAATTTTGATGGCAATTCCCGTGAGAGGCTGACGGTATTACTCCGCCACGAGAATGTGAGGTTTGGATGGTATGAAAATATCGCGGAGTAAAATTCGCATTCGATGACTGGGAGATCTACCCCCCGACGGAAGTGCCGTGGTCATCGCAACGAGCACAACATGTCCGCTGTTTCGCTGATGAACCCCCGGTATAGCCAGGCAAAAGGATGACGCAAAGGAGGCTCGCGAAGGTGCAGCTGCGCTGAGGCGGCGCCTAGGCCACGCGCCCATCCAAGTCCACGGAAGAAGGCGGGAAGATATTGAAGATTGTCATCATGTTTTTTACCACCGAATGTAATGAAGTGTCAACTTTGTCAACGTCTTTAGCTTTGGTCCATCCATGTCATTATTTTCAAATTGAAAATCATCATTTAGAATAATTTAATAATTGCTTTGCATTCCTTAGGAGTATTAATGTTTGCCCAATATGTTTGTCGCTAGAATAAATGTTAGATTGCGCCATGACGCATTATTTACCAACTTAGCAGAAAATCTCCCATACTAAAACATCCTCCATATGTTGTGATGGAATTTCAGAGAAATTAAAATCAGTAAATATTCAAATTAATTTTATTCTTTGTTGCAACTAAATTAGGTTTTCTTTGGTTTGTTTATAAGGTGGAAATCCGCCTAATATTTTGTTGGTTTGCGTCTGAGCTGCTTGAAACGCACAGCGAAAGAGTATACTTGTATGGATTATTATATTTTTATTAACTCTGTGACTATTTAATGAAATATATTTATTGTATCTAACAAAGCAGTGTTTCACTCTGGTTCAATATCCCAACCTCAGTGTACGAATGGATGACGTAATTTGAGACTTTGAGGATTTAACCTCACATATATATTTTTTGGAGCATTTTGTTTTCTCTAGTCTCCCGACTGGGACAGCTGGTGGATCGATGAGCGGGTTGTGTGGAAGAGGGGGTCAAGTCAAATTCCGAGAGGAAAAATTGTTTTGATTATTTTTAGTTCTTTTCACCAAAAGGGTGGGGAAGCTCATTTCTCTCTTAAATCCCCGCATAGCAGCCACCCCCTTCCTCACACACCCTGTTCACCGCGTCACAATATGGAAGCCCCACCCTTTCCCTAGACTGCTTTAAAGACTATTGAGTTTTTTCAGTCCAGCTAACTCTACCGATTTTTTCAACAAGCTAAACCGCGATTTTATGATTTGTTAGTTTGTGATAAAAATACAGATGAATTTAATTTTTTTTCAACAAGCTAAACCACGATTTTATGATTGTTAGTGTGATAAAAATACAGATGAATTTAATTTTTTCAACAAGCTAAACCGCGATTTTATGATTGTTAGTGTGATAAAAATACAGATGAATTTAATTTTTCAACAAGCTAAACCGCGATTTTATGATTGTTAGTGTGATAAAAATACAGATGAATTTAATTTTTTTCAACAAGCTAAACCGCGATTTTATGATTGTTAGTGTGATAAAAATACAGATGAATTTACGTTATGTACGCGAACAAATGCTTTCATTGCCCCTACCACTGTCTCGGCTTATGTATTATAATTGTCATTGTTTCTGTCAGAAAAGTCTATCAGAAAAGTGGTGTCATGAAATTTACACTAGGAAGCGTATATTTTTAGAAAAATTGTATGGAAACGTCTCATCTGGTGAATTCTTGTTCGAAGTATGTAGGGCATTGCATTGGTACACCAAGTGCAACGAATCTTGATTATTTGTTACATAAATGCAAGTTGATCAATCAGTCTTATGCTTCAGCATCACTCAAAGTATCATATAAAAATATATTTATTAAAAGATACAATGATAAAGCCCCACCTTTCCCTACCGTCTTTAAAGACTATTGAGTCTTTTTGCAGTCCTGCCCCGTAATGGATGAAATCCAGGTTTTTGTTTGATTGAAGATATTTTGGACACACTATTAAAAAAAATATATTCACATTTTATAAAATATTTCTTCCGAAAATTATATTATGTATACAACTATTATTGTTTCTTATTTTATTTTAATTAAAAATAAACGGGCACTCAGTGCCTTTTTACATATTAAAATATTTACAGCAAATACATAAAATCATAATATACATAAAAAATGTTAAAAATATTCCAGCATCAAAATAAACATTTGCATTAAAACATTAAACTTTAAAACCCGAAAATTGTTGCATCACTAATCGATAACATTCGGCCTTGAATTAATTTAAAGTGCCAACTTGTAGGCATTAAAATTGACATCGAATGTTAATCGCCAGTATGCATAAACTTATTGCCTAGATTGTAGATGTCTATTGATGACTAGAATTGCACCCATATGCTGTAGATGTATTATTGGCGCAGTATTGTAGGGTATAACGAGTATTTCTAGACGGCACCTTAAAATATTAATAAGTGACAGAATTTCAGTGGTATCTCAAAACATTGAATGATGAATAATTTTGTATAAAATTTAAAAAAGTTATCTTCTTATCGTTATTATTCTACTAGGATTAATTACTTTTGTGTAAAATTTTATTTACCGGCGAGACTTAACGAGGACTTACATACATCCCGCATGTAAAAAAACGGAAAGGGAATGGTGTACTCTCTTGTCTGGAATCGACTGCCTTCTTCACACTCACGCACCATTTCGGAGCCCTAGTCAATTTCAGTTTTATGCATATTATTTACTAATCACCCTTCAAATAATTGCCCTAAGTCCTGATCTGCTCTACAAACCGACCGAAGAATTTATTAATAGTAAATAAAATTACCCTTCTTCATACTATGTACTATATATTATTCGGGGCTTAAAAAGCAATTTGCATAAAAAAAACCGTTACAAAACACAGAACCTTAAAAGTGTTTGAAACTTTCTTTCGTAGACAAAATTTATTAGATTTTATTTGTACCCACTTTAGAAAGAAAAGATTTTAATTGGACTTTTTTTCGTACAAGGACTTTATAAAACTTGAACTGTCACCATTTAACATATTTATTTTTTCATATGGAAAATAATTAAATACCTACTAAATAACATTTGCTTTGTTTACTTTTTGAATAAATTCAATTATTTTTGATGTACTTCTTTCAAAAAAAAATTAAATAAATATATGTAGGGTGATTACTGTAGCTATTGGACACTTAAAAAATATTTGACATTTTAAAGTATTTTTGGAACTATATTAACTTAATTATAACATTTAAGGTATATTTTTTTGAGAGAAATTTAATTGCATTTTTTAAAACCTAATCGAAATTACTAAAAAGACTAATTTTTTAACTTTAAATCTAATTTACAATATTGAACATACTTTCATTTTCGACAAGGGCTACGGTACTTTCTTAATTAACAGAAAAAGTAATTGACAAATACTGATAGATTTTAAGCCTTTCACGTAGTTTATGCGCGGTCCAAATCTTGAAAAAGTTTTGTTAAGAAGGAAATTTTTCTAGTGTCAAGGGCTAACAAGATTATGAGTTTTTTCACAATTTTGAGGTTTTCTGTCAAATTAAAAATGTCATTTTCAAAATTTACCCATTTTATATAAACGAACGTATGAATTGCATTTACAGAAAAAAGTACATATTTCTGGTAGAAATAAATTCTTTGAGTAGGCTTGCTTTTGAAAAATCTTAGCATGTTCAATTACTATAGCACCCACCCTACATTCTTATACACAGTAACATCATTATATTGATAAAAATACAGATGAATTTAAATTTTTTCAACAAGCTAAACCGCGATTTTTATGATTGTTAGTGTGATAAAAATACAGATGAATTTAATTTTTTTCAACAAGCTAAACCGCGATTTTATGATTGTTAGTGTGATAAAAATACAGATGAATTTAATTTTTTCAACAAGCTAAACCGCGATTTTATGATTGTTAGTGTGATAAAAATACAGATGAATTTAATTTTTTCAACAAGCTAAACCGCGATTTTATGATTGTTAGTGTGATAAAAATACAGATGAATTTACGTTATGTACGCGAACAAATGCTTTCATTGCCCCTACCACTGTCTCGGCTTATGTATTATAATTGTCATTGTTTCTGTCAGAAAAGTCTATCAGAAAAGTGGTGTCATGAAATTTACACTAGGAAGCGTATATTTTTAGAAAAATTGTATGGAAACGTCTCATCTGGTGAATTCTTGTTCGAAGTATGTAGGGCATTGCATTGGTACACCAAGTGCAACGAATCTTGATTATTTGTTACATAAATGCAAGTTGATCAATCAGTCTTATGCTTCAGCATCATCTCAAAGTATCATATAAAAATATATTTATTAAAAGATACAATGAAAGCCCCACCCTTTCCCTAGCCTGCTTTAAAGACTATTGAGTTTTTTTGCAGTCCAGCCAACTCTACCGATTTTTTCAACAAGCTAAGCCGCGATTTTATGATTATTAGTGTGATAAAAATACAGATGAATTTACGTTATGTACGCGAACAAATGCTTTCATTGCCCCTACCACTGTCTCGGCTTATGCATTATAATTGTCATTGTTTCCATCAGAAACCCAATACAACCAGAGTCGGCCCAAATTAACAGTAGTAGAGTATGTTAGTTTCTACCCCGATCATTATTTATTAGTAATTACTACCACCCGTGTGGACACCGGTATCCCGCCTCGCCAGGCCCCCCATCCCAGACATCCACCCGTGCATCAGGGTCTCAATGAAGGGGGGGTTAGAGAAAAGATTGTACATGTACATATATTATGTACATGTATTATGTGAATATGGTCGAAGAAAGTTTTGGGTGTGTAAAGATGAACCTAGTGATATTGAGTTGAACCTTACTTGTCTAATGCCCGCCCCTCCGGATGAATGGCTTGTTTTATTAAATTATTTATTTTAAAATTGTTTTAATAGTGTTAATTCATTTATTCATTATACACGCCTATACAGGCTTTTCATAAAAGAGAAATACAAAACAAAAAATATATATAATACATAATATGCCTTAAATACACAACAATACAATGCTAGAGTTTAATACAAAATGACTTGACTGATCCCATGCTGGAGTTGAAGAGATCAACACCCTCGCACACCAAGTATATATTATTTTTTCCTCAGATAGTTACAATAAATTAATAAAGATGCTTAGCCCGTACAGTTTAAGCATGGTAAGGTGACTCAGCCTTTCACATCTCTCTCACATTGTGTTGGGTTCAGCTTAGTAAAACTATCTATAATCTCCGTCAACAAGTGCGTCGTCTTCTGTAGTGGTATGCTTAAGGGAGTGGTGGTCCTAAATAGGGGTGGTCCCGCATAGAAAGCTCCCTTCCTGCGGTATTGATTAGCGAACTGTCAAGGCCAGTGCACAGCCTAAGTGACAGATCAGATTCCTTTGATTGATTGGACTTCTAGTTACTTTGTCCAACTTGAAATACTTAACTTTATAAAGTTATATAAAACAATTCAAAATGCGTAGTGAGTATGAAAGCTTGACCAAAATATTATGATTAACTTTTGTTTCTACTGTATGTTTAAGGGCTAATTGGTAATTAGTACATTAATATTTTTTTAAATGGAACCTGGGTCGTGACCCAACGGTAGATTCGCGATCTTTGAGTCAAAAGAACCTTGGTTCGAATTCCTACTCTGCCACAAATTCCTTTATTCAAGTACAAGCCACTTAAGCTTCATCGAAAAAAAATATGTCCAAAAAGAAAAGGCTTAAAAAGCAATGATTTCTATTTATGTTTTAATAAGAAATGTAAGGCGTCAGGTGAAAATTTAATCTAGTCGATAATAGGTCGCAACTCTTGTAAAAGCTCAGATATTCATATTTCTTTGTCTTCATCAAGGTATTTAATGATAGCTGTGGAAATATGTTGTGCTTTTGACCCTAATTAAAGTAATAAATTTTACAATTTGACATCTCAACAGAGACGAGAAATTTGGAAGGGAATATGGATATCTAGGCGTTTACAGGGCTTATGACCTGTCATTGGCTGGGTTAAGTGGAAGATTCATCTTCAGGCGTTTCCTAGTAGGTGATATAATTCAGTAAGAATCTCACTTGCAATCATAAAGGTTTCTGCTAAAATGCTTAGCAATTTTCTCAATGGATGACAGAGAGTTCACATGTGAAGCGTCGCGCCATTTTACTGTATATTGGCGGATATGGATATCAAATACTAAGGTGAAATGGGGAATGTTGTAATACATCAAGTGGCCACTTAACCCAGCCAATGACATGTCATAAGCCCTGTAAACGCCTAGATATCCATATTCCCTTCCAAATTTCTCGTTTCTGTTGAGATGTCAAATTGTAATTATTAGCCCGTAATGGGTGAAATTCAGTTTTTGTCTACAAGTATTTGGACACACTCGAAATGTTGTTTATAATAAATTTTATTTTAGTATTAAACGATATCGCAAAATTAGCATCGAATTGACGATCATCTAACATTCATAGAACAAATGATCAAGATTCACTAAACTTCGAGAACCAATACCAATACAGTGCCCTATGCACCATTGGGTGCGGATAAGGGAGAGTGCGGTAGTAGTATTGCAAAATAAAATGACATGAAAACCGAGTATAGTAAGTTTGAGTAAATATTTTCCATGTTTTTTGTTGAAAAAAGCGCCTAAAGAGTATTTTTTTCTGTGAATGTTTCGATAAACTACATATTTATTGAAGTTTTTCACATACTTTATCAAATGCCTTCCTGGATCCAACAAAAAGCGAGTTTTCTGTTTATCAAACGACAAACCCAGCGTCATAACGGTCGTTTCTCATGCTATTAAGCCCGTGTTTGCTTCACGGGGTGCATTTTTTCCCGCGCATTTTGGGATTATTTGTAGCGCAGTGGAATACAGTTATCTCGCCAATGGACCGGACGTACAAATGTGAGGTTTACGAGGATTTACAGAGGTGGGAAGCACCGAAAGCTGCCGACGAACGACCGACGCCGACGCCGCGAAAAGATTGAGCTTTTTAAGGGATAAAAGCTCCAAGTGTACCACCGTCTGAATTCAAAACCCGTTAAGTGACAGATTTATGGATTAGATAATTTTACGTTCCATAGCATATTTGTAGCTGGGTAGCTAAAAAACTTTTGGTTGTCTGTAAAGTCGGTTTACGGACGATAATTTTACGTGATAACGTCAGAAGAAAACATTGATGAAAAATAGCATACTTTTATGAATTGAATTGAATTATTATTACTGAATTATCATTCTTTTGTATAATACAAAGCAGGAGTTAATTAAAAATGACAATTTTTTCCATAAATTATCATTTTTTGCACTCGTTAATTTCACTTTCAATTTGTAGCTTGTGTGCTGCTGCTGTCTCCCTTCTACTCGGACTCATCGGCCGATGAAGTGGAAGAGAGATAGATGCGTCACAAACCGAACGCTTAGGCCAATCGTGCCTCTCTATTGCTTGTTCCGCGCTCTCGCTTGCACACTCGGCTCAGGCAGAACGTAACAATGAGTCATGCTTTGTCGTGTGTGCAGCCGGCGTTCATCTATTTATTAGACGTTATCACATCAAAATATTACGAAATAGTAGGATGATATTTTCAAAACGGAGGTATTTTAAAGTTTTTATTTTGCCTAAAAAAAATTTTCCTTCTTAAATTTTTTTAGCTCCACCATCTACAAACAGTTTTTCGCGCCCTTAACTACTCAAGACAATATTTATCTTGATTCCGCATACTGTTTGAAAATGTTTACTTAACTAAAACTTAAGACTTATTTTACTGCAGTAAGTTATGATTAAATGCATAATTTTTGATTGGATCCTAAAAAGGACTTAAAATTACGATGGGCGATGGTTTTTTTTACAGTGGTATTGTTACTATCATCATATCGCATGCTTACTGTATCTAGTCAAGTGGCATCATACCGTGATTCTACTGCAATTAAAAAAAGCAATCTCTCGAAACGGAACAATAAATCTGAATTGTGAGCTTTCTGTGCAATAGTAAGGAAGCTTAAATAAAGCTTTTAAACATGTGAAATATAAAAGGTTACCCAAAAAAATGTTAATATTTATAAACCATTAAAGCACAACCAACGAAAATTTTGTATTGTCAACTTTAATTTGACAAGATGAGACGTTTCCGGAATTTCGTTTTTGGCGGTAATTCTCTTCGTTATTTTGTTCCAGACAGCGTGACAATCATTTTATCGGAATAATTACACCAGAAAATATATTTGAAACCTTTATTGGTTAAATAACTGTAATATTATTACACTCACAAAAGTAAACGAGAGCTAAGAAATGTTATTTGTCCAATGCTTGAAAATTAATTTTATCTCTAAAAACTCCTCCTGGTTTTTTTTGTATCTCAAATACCTAACTTCTAATTATTGTTGATAGGCTTAATTGGCACTCCAAGTGCATGGGTTTAAAAATCAACACTGGTAAAACCCATGTCATGTGTAACAAACAGCACGTGTCAAGATGTTCAGATCCCCCTGGCTTTGTCGGGACAAGTCATCAAAAGGGTCGAGAGCTTCAAATATCTGGGAGCGTACATGACAGAAAACGGCAGAGTTCAGAAAGGACTGGGAGTGCAGCATGGAGTAGCGGGCGCCACATTCAACAGTATGAAAGCTGTCTGGAGATCGGATGTTTAGTCGGTCAAAACAAAATTCCGCCTTTATAACTCCTGCATCACACCTGTTCTCCTCTATGGCTGCGAATCGTGGCACCTAACCAGGGCCCAAGATAGCAGACTTCTGAGTTTTGAGAATAGGTGTCTTAGAAGAATTTAAGGTTTGCGGTGGTTTGACTTTGTAAGGAACACAGAGGTGAGGCGAAGGCATTTTGGCTGGCTACGCCATATACTACGTATGCCTCCCGAGAGCCTTAACCATGCTTGCCTATTTTACAAGGCATCAGGTTCTCGCGTCCTGGTCGTCCACTGTTGACAATTCGTCGGCAGTTTGCGTCAGATCTGCGGGACGTGGACTTGACTTGGGGAGGATGCACAGGAGCTGGCGGCCGATCGCTTGGCCTGGAGGCAGTTTGTGGATTCCATATGCTCCACATAGGGAGCAGATATGGTATGATGATGATGAATACCTAACTGGTCATTCTTTATAATATTACATATTATGCACCTTTGCCAAAAGAAAACTAATAGAAAAAATCAATAAATGTTTCCATATAGATTTGTCCTCCACGTAGCATAATGGTAGCGCATTTGGCTACCATGCATGAGGGGCGGGTCGCGGGTTCGATTCCCGTAGGGAGTCAACATGAAATATTTATTATAATACATGTGACTTTCATATAATATTTTTATGTGTGATGCC